>JAHOYR010000013.1:6857074-6941518 GCA_023213295.1 Bruguiera hainesii | reverse complement strand
TTGCAATGACTCATTCACACTTAATGGTCTTGAAAATAGCATGTGTGCCCATAATAGGCACAATATTCATGGCAACAAACACATATACACTCCCTTAGAACATTGAATGCGTTGAATTTCATTCAATAAGAAGTCTTTGTTGAAGACTAACATTTTTTACAAGTATTTTCGGTATATTTACAGAATAATGAGACCGTCACTTGATTTCTGCCTAATAATGCTAGACTTTTTGTTGTAATTACCCATTCACACTTAATAATCTCGAAAATAACTTATGTGCCAACAATGAGTAATATTCATGGCAACAATCACACTTATTCTCCCTTGGATATAGGAAGTCATTGAATTTAATTCAACAGATAGACTTTGTTGAAGACTAGCATTTCTTACAAATATTTGTGGTATAATTACTAAATAATGAGACCATCATTTCATTTCTTCCTATGAAGGCTTCACCCTTTGTTACAATAACTCATTCACACTTAATAAACTTGAAAATAGCTTCTGTACCCACAACAGTCACAATATTCATGGCAGCAAACACATCTACACTCCCTTGGAACCATTAAAGCATTGAATTTCATTCAACAATGAGTCTTTGTTGAAGACTAGCATTTCTTACAAGTACTTTCAGTATAATTACTCAAGAGCAAGACCGTCTCTTCATTTCTTCCTAAGAAGACTCAACCTTTTGTTGCAATAATTCATTCACATTTAATTATCTTGCAAGAACTTGTGTGCCCAGAACAGGCACAATATTCATGGCAACAAACACATATACACTCCCTTGGAACCCTCAATGCCTTGGATTTCATTCAAGAATGAGACCGTCTCTCCATTTCTTCCTAATAAGGCTCCACCTTTTGTTGTAATAACTCGTTCACACTTAAAGATCGTGAAAATAGCTTTTGTGCCCAAAATAGACACAATATTCATGGCAACAAACACATCTACACTCCCTTGTAATCTATAATGCGTTGAATTTCATTTAATAAGGAGTCTTTGTTGAAGTTTAGCATTTCTTACAAGTAATTATGTATAATTTTTGAATAATGAGATCGTCTATTCATTTCTTCCTAAGAAAGGTCCACCTTCTGTTGCATTAACTCATTCACACTTAATGATTCTGAAAATAGTTTGTGTGCCCACAATAGGCACTATATTCATGGCAACAAACACATCTATACCACCTTGGAACTAGGAATCCTATGAACTTCATTAAACAAGGAGTCTTTGTTGATGATTAGCATTTCCTACAAGCATTTTCAGTACAATTACTAAATAAAGAGACTGTTTCTTCATTTCTTCCTAACAAAGCTCCACCTTTTGTTGCAATAACTCATTCACGCTTAATGATCTTGAAAATAGCTTGTGTGCCAACAAAAGGTACTATATTCATCGCAACAAGCACATCTACACTCTTTTGGGAACTAGGAATGCATTGAATTCAATTCAACAAGGGGTCTTTGTTGAAGATTAGCATTTTTTACAAGTATTTTCAATATAATTACTGGATAATGGGGTTGTCTCTTCATTTCTTCCTTAGAAGGCTGCACCTTTTATTGCAATAACTCATTCACACTTAATGATCTTGAAAATATCTCTTGTGCCCACAAAAGGCACTATATTCATGGCAACAAGCACATATACACTCCCTTGGGAACTATGAATGCTTCGAATTTCATCCAACAAGGAGTCTTTATTGAAGACTATCTATTCTGGCTAGTAGTTTCATTAAATTCACTGAATAATGAGACCGTCTCTTCATTCCTTCCTAATAAGGGTCTACCTTTTGTTGCAATAACTCACTCACGCTTAATGATCTTGAAAATAACTTGAATGCTGACAAAAGGCACTATTTTCATCGTAAACACATCTACACACCCTTGGGATCTAGTAATGTGTTGAATTTCATTGCACAATGAGTCTTCATTGAAGGCTAGCATTTCATACAAGTACTTTCGGTATAATTACTCAATTGTAAGATCATGTCTTCATTTCTTCCCAACAAGGCTTTACCTTTTGTTGCAATAACTCATTCACACTTAATGATGTTGAAACTAGCTTGAATGCCCACAAAAGGCACAATATTCATCGCAACAAGCACATCTGCACACCCTTGGGAACTAGGATTGCACTAAATCTCATTCAATAATGAGTCTTTCTTGAGGACTACCATTTCTTACAAGTATTTTCACTATAATTACTTAATAACGAGACCGTCTCTTCATTTCTTCCTAACAAGGCTCCACTTTTTGTTGTAATTACTCATTCACACTTAATGAACTTGAAAATAGCTTGTTTGCCCACAACAGGCTCTATATTTATGACAACAAATACATTTATACTCCCTTAGAACTAGGGATCCTATAAATTTCATTAAACAAGGAGTCTTTGATGATGATTAGCATTTCTTACTAGCATTTTTGGTACAATTACTAAATAATGAGACCATCTCATCATTTCATCCTAACAAGGCTCCACCTTTTGTTGCAATAACTCATTTACACTTAATGATCTTGAAAATAGCTTGAATTCCCACAAAAGGCACTATATTCATCACAACAAGCACAACTACACACCCTTGGGAACTAGGAATGCGCTGAATTTCATTCAGCAAGGAGTTTTTATTGAAGATTAGCATTTCTTACAAGTATTTTCGGTATAATTACTCAGTAATGAGACCATCTCTTTATTTCTTCCTAACAAGGCTCCACCTTTTGTTGCAATAACTCATTCACACTTAATGATCTTCAAAATAGCTTTTGGGCCCAAAAATAGGCACAATATTCATGGCAACAAACACATCTACACTCCCTTAGAACCTGGAATGCATTGAATTTCATTCAATAAGGAGTCTTGGTTGAATACTAGTACTTTTTACATGTATTTTTGGTATAATTACTCAATAACCAGACTGTCTCTTCATTTCTTCCTAACAAAGCTCCACCTTTTGTTGCAATAACTTATTCACACTTAATAAATTTAAAAATAGCTTGTGTGCCCACAATAGGCACCATATTCATGGCAAGAAATACATCTACACTCCCATGGGAATGAGGAATGCATTAAATTCAATTCTACAAGGCATCTTTGTTGAAGACTAGCATTTCTTGCAAGTATTTTCTGTATATTTACTAAATAATGAGACTATCTCTTCATTTCCTCCTAAGAAGCCTCCACATTTTATTGCAATAACGCATTCACACATAAGGATCTTGAAAATAGCTTATGCCCACAACAGGCACAATATTCATGGCAACAAACACATCTCCACTTCCTAGGAACTAGGAATGAGTCAATAAGGCTCATTAATTGCTTAATCACAAGAACATCTCTTCATTTCTTCCCAATAAGGCTCCACTTTTTGTTGCAATAACTCATTCACACTTAATGATGTTGAAAATAGCTTGAATGCCCATAAAAGGCATTATATTGCAACAAACACATCTACTCACCCTTGAGGACTAGCATTTTTGACAAGTATTTTCAGTATAATTACCCGATAATGAGACCGTTTCTTCATTTTTTCCTAACAAGGCTCCACCTTTGGTTGCAATAACTCATTCACACTTAATGAACTTGAAAATAGCTTGCTTGCCCACAACAGGCTCTATATTCATGGAAACAAACACATCTATACTCCCTTGCAACTAGGAATCCTATGAATTTCATTAAACAAAGTGTCATTAATGATGACAAGCATTTCTTACAAGCATTTTTGGTATCGTTACTAAATAATGAGACCGCCTCATCATTTCATCCTAACAAGGATCCACTTTTTGTTGTAATAACTCATTCATGCTTAATGATCTTGAAAAGAGCTTGAATGCCCACAAAAGGCACTATATTCATCACAACAAGCATAACTACATACCCTTGGGACCTAGGAATGCGTTGAATTTCATTCAACAAGGAGTCTTTGTAGAAGACTAGCATTTCTTACAAGTATTTTTAGTATAGTTACTCAATAATGAGATCGTCTCTTTATTTCTTCCTAACAAGGCTCCACCTTTTGTTGCAATAACTCATTCATAGTTAATAATCTTGAAAATAGCTTCTTGGACCACAACAGGCTCAATATTCATCGCAACAAATACATCTACACTCCTTTGGAACTTGGAATGCATTGAATTCAATTCAACAAGGAGTCTTTGTTGAAGACTAGCATTTTTTACATGTATTTTCAGTATAATTACTCAATAACAAGGCCATCTCTTCATTTCTTCCTAACAAGGCTCACACTTAAAGAACTTAAAAATAGCTTCTGTGCCCACAACAGGCACAATAATCATGACAATAAACACATCTACACTCCCTTGGGAACGAGGAATGTATTGAATTCAATTCTACAAGGAGTCTTTGTTTAAGGCTAGCATTTCTTACAAGTATTTTTGGTATATTTACTGAATAATGAGACTGTCTCTTCATTTCTTCCAAAGAAGCCTCCACCCTTTGTTACAATAACTCACTCACACTTAATGATCTTGAAAATAGCTTATATGCCACAACAGGGACAATATTCATGGCAAGAAACACATCTACACTCCTTTAGGAACAAGGAATGCGTTGAATTCAATTCTACAAGGAGTCTTTGTTGAAGGCTAGCATTTCTTACAAGTATTTTCGGTACATTTACTGAATAATGGGACCGTCTCTTCATTTCTTCCTAAGAAGCCTCCACACTTTGTTGCATTAACTCATTCACACTTAATGATCTTGAAAATAGCTTATGTGCCCACAAGAAACACTATATTCATCGCAACAAGCACAACTACACACCTTGGGAACTAGGAATGCATTAAATTTCATTTAGCAAGGAGACTTTGTTGAAGACTAGTATTTCTTACAAGTATTTTTGGTATAATTAACCAATAATGAGACCATCTCTTTATTTCTTCCTAGCAAAGCTCCACCTTTTGTTGCAATAACTCATTCACACTTAATGATTTTGAAAATAGCTTTTGGGCCCACAACAGACACAATATTCATGGCAACAAACACACCACAATCCCTTGGAACCTGAAATGTGTTGAATTTCATTTAACAAGGAGTCTTTGTTGGGGACTAGCATTTCTTACAAGTATTTTCGATATATTTATTGAATAATGAGACCGTCTCTTCATTTCTTCCTAAGAAGCCTCCACCCTTTGTGCCAATAACTCACTCACACTTAATGATCTTGAAAATAGTTTGTGTGCCACAACAGGCACGATATTCAAGGCAACCAAATCATCTATACTCCCTTGGAACTAGGAATCTTATGAATTTCATTAAACAAGGAGTCTTTGATGATGACTAGCATTTCTTTCAAGCATTTTTGGTACAATTACTAAACAATGAGACCATCTCATCATTTCTTCCTAACAAGGCTCCACCTTTAGTTGCAATAACTCATTCACACTTAATGATCCTGAAAATAGCTTATGTGCCTACATCAAGCACAATATTCACAGCAACAAACACATCTACACTCCACTAGAACCTTGAATGCGTTGAATTTCATTCAGCAAGGAGTCTTTGTTAAAGACTAGCATTTCTTACAAGTATTTTCTGTATAATTACTCAATAATGAGACCGTCTCTTTATTTCTTCCTAACAAGGCTCCACATTTTGTTGTAATAACTTATTCACACTTAATGACCTTGAAAATAGCTTCTATGCCCACAACAAGCACAATATTCATGGCAACAAACACATCTACTCTCCCTTGGAACCTAGAATGCATTCAATTCAATTCAACAAAAAGTCTTTGTTGAAGACTAGCATTTCTTACAAGTATTTTTAGTATATTTTCTGAATAATGAAACCATCACTTCATTTCTTCCTAACAACGCTCCACCTTTTGTTTCCATAATTCATTCACGCTTAATGATCTTGAAAATAGCTAGAATGCTAACAAAAGGCACTATTTTCATCTCAACAAACACATCTACACACCCTTGGGATCTAGGAATGTGTTGAATTTCATTGAACAATGAGCCTTTGTTGAAGACTAGCATTTCTTACAGGTACTTTCGGTATCATTATTCAAAAATAAGACCATCTCTTCATTTCTTCCTAACAAGGCTCCACCTTTTGGTGCAATAACTCATTCACGCTCAATGATGTTGAAAATAGCTTGAATGCCCACAAAAGGCACTATATTCATCACAACAAGTACAACTACACACCCTTGGGAACTAGGAATGCATTAAATTTCATTCAGCAAGGAGTCTTTGTTGAACACTAGCATTTCTTATAAGTATTTTTGGTATAATTACTCAATAATGGGACTGTCTCTTTATTTCTTCCTAACAATGCTCCACCATTTGTTGTAATAACTCATTCACACTTTATGATCTCAAAAATAGCTTCTAGGCCTATGACAGGCACAATATTCATGCCAACAAACATGTCTACACTCCTTTGGAACCTGGAATTCTTTGAATTCAATTCAATAAGGAGTCTTTGTTGAAGACTAGTATGTCTTACAAATATTTTTGGTATAATTATTCAATAACGAGACCGTCTCTTTATTTCTTCCTAACAAGGCTCCACGTTTTGTTGCAATAACTCATTTACACTTAATGATCTTGAAAATAGCTTGTGTGCCCACAACAGCCACAATATTCATGACAACAAACACATTTACACTCTCTTGGAACCTAGAATGTGTTGAATTTCATTCAACAAGGAGTCTTTGTTAAAGACTAGCATTTCTTACAACTATTTTCGGTATAATTAATGAAAAATGACATTGTGTCTTCATTTTTTCCTATGAAGGCTCCATCTTTTGTTGCAATAACTAATTCACACTTAATAAACTTGAAAATAGCTTATGTGTCCACAACAGGCACAATATTTATGGCAAAAAATACATCTACAATCCCTTGGAACCTAGAATGTGTTGAGTTTCATTCAACAAGGAGTCTTTGTTAGAGACTAGAATTTCTTACAAGTATTTTTGGTATATTTACTGAATAATATGACCGTCTCCTCATTTCTTCCTAAGAAGCCTCCATCCTTTGTTGTAATAAATCACTTATACTTAATGATCTCGAAAATAGCTTATGTGCCCATAATATTCATTGTAACAAACACATCTATATTCCCTTAGAACTAAGAATCCTATGAATTTCATTAAACTAGGAGTCTTTGATGATGACTAGCATTTCTTACAAGAATTTTTTGTACAATTACCAAATAATGAGATCGTCTCATCATTTCAACTCATTTACACTTAATGACCTTGAAAATAGCTTGATTGCCCACAAAAGGCATTATATTCATCGCAATAAGCACAACTACACACCCTTGAGAACTAGGAATGCGTTGAATTTCATTTAACAATGAGTCTTTGTTGAATGCTAGCATTTCTTACAAGAATTTTTGATATAAACACTCAATAAGCAGATCGTCTCTTCATTTTTTCCTAACAAGGCTCCACCTTTTGTTGTAATAACTCATTTAGACTAAAGATCTTGAAAATAGCTTTTGTGCCCATAACAAGCACAATATTCAAGGCAACAAACACATCAACACTCCCTTGGAACTTGCAATGCATTAAATTCGATTCAACTTGGAGTCTTTGTTGAAGACTAGCATTTCTTACAAGTATTTTCAGTATATTTACGAAATAATGAGACCGTCTCTTCATTTCTTCCTAAGTAGGCTCCGCCCTTTGTTGCAATAACTCATTCACACTTAAAGATCTTGAAAATAGCTTGTGTGCCCAAAATAGGCACAATATTCATGGCAACAAACACATCTGCACTCCCTTAGAACCCACAATGTGTTGAATTCAATTCAACAAGGAGTCTTTGTTGGAGACTAGCATTCCTTACAAGAATTTTCGGTATATTTAATGAATAATGAGACCGTCTCTTCATTTCTTCCTAAGATGGCTCCTTCCTTCGTTACAATAACTCATTCACACTTAAAGATATTGAACATGGCTTGTGTTCCCACAACAGGCACAATATTCATGGCAACAAATACATCTACACTCCCTTGGAACCTAGAATGCATTGAATTTCATTCAACAAGGAGTCTGGTTGAAGACTAGGATTTTTTGCAAGTATTTTTGGTACAATTACTAAATAATAAGACTGTCTCATCATTTCATCCTAACAAGGTTCCACCTTTTGTTGCAATGACTCATTCATGGTTAATGATCTTGAAAATAGCTTGAATGCCCATAAAAGGTACTATATTCATCACAACAAGCACAACTACTCACCCTTGGGAACTAGGAATGCGTTAAATTTCATCCAGTAAGGAGTCTTTGTCGAAGACCAGCATTTCTGACCAGAATTTTTGGTATAATTACTCAATAACGAGACCGTCTCTTTATTTCTTCCTAGCAAGGCTCCACCTTTTTTTGCAACAACTCATTCACACTTAATTAACATGAAAATAGCCTATGTGCCCACAATAGGCACAATATTCATGGTAACAAACACATATGCACTCCCTTTGAACCTGGAATGTGTTGAATTCAATTCAACAAGGAGTCTTTGTTGAAGACTAGCATTTTGTACAAGTATTTTTGGTATATTCTCTAAATAATGGGACCATTTCTTCCTAAGAAGCTTGTACCCCTTGTTGCAATAACCCATTCGCACTTAATGATCTTAAAAAGAGCTTGTGTGCCCATAATAAGCACAATATTCATGGCAACAAACACATCTACACTCCCTTAGAACTTGGAATGCGTTGAATTTCATTCAAGGAGTCTTTATTAAAGAATAGCATTTCTTACAAGTATTTTGGGTATAATTTCTGAATAAAGTCACCGTGTCTTCATTTCTTCCTATAAAGGCTCCACCTTTTGTTGCAATAACTCATTCACACTTAAGGAACTTTAAAATAGATTGTGTGCGCACAACAGGCACAATATTCAGGGCAACAAACACATCTACACTCCTTTAAAACTCGGAATGCATTGAATTTCATTCAATAAGGAGTTTTTGTTAAAGATTAGTATTTCTCACAAGTATTTTCAGTAAAATTACTGAATAATGACACCGTTTCATCATTTCTTCCTATGAAGGCACCACCTTTTTTTTGCAATAACTCATTCACACTTAAGGAACTTGAAAATAGCTTGTGTGCCCATAATAGGCACATTATTCATGGCAGCAAACACATCTACACTCCTTTGGAACTTGGACGGTGTTGAATTTGCTTCAACAAGGAGTCTTTGTTGGAGATTACCATTTCTTACAAGTATTTTCAGTATATTTACTGAATAATGAGACTGTCTCTTTATTTCTTCCTAAGAAGCCTCCACCTTTTGTAGCGATAACCCTTTCACATTTAATGATCTTGAAAATAGCTTGTGAGCACACAACAGGCACAATATTCATGGCAACAAACACATCTACACTCCCTTGGAGCCTGAAATGCATTGAATTTCATTCAATAACGAGTATCTGTTGAAGGCTAGCACTTCTTATAAGAATTTTTGGTATAATTCCTAAATAATGACACCGTGTCTTCATTTCTTCCTATGAAGGCTCCACCTTTTGTTGCAATAACTCATTCACACTTAAAGAACTTTAAAATAGATTATGTGCACACAAGAGGCACAATATTAATGCCAAGAAATGCATCTACACACCCTTAGGAACTAGGAATGCATTGAATTCAATTCAACAAGGAGTCTTTGTTGAAGATTTGGGTATATTTACTGAATAATGAGACCATCTCTTCATTTCTTCCTAAGAAGCCTCCACCCTTTGTTTCAATAACTTATTCACACTTAATGAACTTGAAAATTGTTTGTGTGCCCACAATATGCACAATATTCATGGCAACAAACACATTGACACTGCCTTGGAACATGGAATGTGTTGAATTTCATTCAAGAAGGAGTCTTTCTTGGAGACTAGCATTTCTTACAAGTATTTTCGGTATATTTATTGAATAATGAGACCGTCTCTTCATTTCTTCCTACGAAGCCCCACCCTTTGTTAAAATAACTCATTCAGATATAATGATCTTGAAAATAGCTTGTGTGCCCACAACAGACACAATATTCATGGCAACAAACACATCTACTATCCCTTGGAAACTTGAATGTGTTGAATTTCATTCAACAAGTGGTCTTTGCTAAAGACTAACATTTCTTACAAGTATTTTCAGTATAATTTCTGAATAATGACACCGTGTCTTCATTTCTTCCTATGAAGGCTCCACCTTTTGTTACAATAACTCATTCACAGTTAATGAACTTGAAAACAGCTTGTGTGCCCACAACAAGCACAATAATGGCAACAAACACATCTACTCTCCCTTAGAACCTGGAATGCATTGAATTTCATTCAACAAGGAGTCTTTGTTGAATATTAGGATTTTTTATAAGTATTCTTGGTATTATTATTGAATAAGGAGATCGTCTCTTCAATATTCATGGCAACATATAACTATTTTTGGTATAATTACTGAATAATAACACCATGTCTTCATTTTTCGTAACAAAGGTCCACCTTTTGTTGCAATAACTCATTTACACTTAATGAACTTGAAAATAGCTTGTGTGCCCATGATAGGCACAATATTCATGCAAAAAACACATCTACACTCCCTTGGGAACTAGGAATGTGTTAAATTTAATTCAATAAGGGGTTTTTGTTGAAGACTAGCATTTCTTACAAGTATTTTTGCTATAGTTACTGAATAATGAGACCGTCTCTTCATTTCTTCCAAAGAAGTCTCCACCCTTTTGTTGCAATAACTCATTCACACTTAATGATCTTGAAAATAGCTTGTGTGCCCACAACAGTCACAATGTTCATAGCAACAAACGCATCTACACTCCCATGGAACTTGGAATGCATTGATTTTCATTCAACAAGAAGTCTTTGTGGAAGACTACCTTTCCATACATGTATTTTCGATATAATTAGTAAATAATGATTTTGTGTCTTCATTTCTTCCTAACAAGGCTCAACCTTTTGTTGGAATAACACATTCACACTTAATAAACTTGAAAATAACTTGTGTGCCCACAACAAGCACAATATTCATGGCAAGAAACACATCTACACTCCCTTGGGAACTAGGAATGCATTGAATTTCATTCAAGAGGGAGTGTTTGTTGAAGACTAGCATTTCTTACAACTATTTTTGGTACAATTACTAAATAATGACACCGCGTCTTCATTTCTTATTAACAAGGGTCCACCTCTTGCTGTAATAACTCATTCACAATTAATGAACTTGAAAATAGCTTGAGCACCCACAACAGGCACAATATTCAAGGCAACAAACACATCTACACTCCCTTGGAACCTGAAATGTGTTGAATTTCATTCAACAAGGAATCTTTGTTCGAGACTAGCTTTTCTCACAAGTATTTTCGGTATATTTACTAAATAATGAGACTATCTCTTCATTTCTTCCTAAGAAAGCCTCAACCCTTTGTTGCAATAACTCATTCACACTTAATGATCTTGAAAATAGCTTTTGTGCACACAACAGGCACAATATTCATGGCCACAAACACATCTACACTCCCTCGGAACCTTGAATGTGATGAATTTCATTTAACAAAGAGTCTTTGTTGAAGACTAGCTTTTTTTAAAAGTATATTCGGTATAATTACAGAATATGGAGACCGTCTCTTCATTTCTTCCTAAGAGGGCTCCACCTTTTGTTGGAATAACTCATTTACACTTAATAAACTTGAAAATAACTTACATGCCCACAACAAGCACAATATTCGTGGCAAGAAACACATCTACACTCCCTTAGGAACTAGGAATGCATTGAATTTCTTTCAACAAGAACTCTTTATTAAACACTAGCATTTCTTACAAGTATTTTCAGTATAATTACTGAATAATGACACTGTGTCTTCATTTCTTCCTGAGAAGGCTCCACCTTTTGTTGCAATAACTCATTCACACTTAATGAACTTGACAACAGCTTGTGTGCCCACAACAGGCACAATATTCATGGCAACAAACACATCTACACTCCCTTAGAACCTGGAATGTGTTGAATTTCATTCAATAAGGAGTCTTTGTTGGAGACTAGCGTGTCTTACAAGTTTCTTTTTGGTCTATTTACTGAATTATGAGATCGTCTCTTCATTTCTTCCTAAGAACACTCCACCCTTTGTTGCAATCACTCATTCACACTTAATGATCTTAAAAATAGCCGGTGTGCCCACAGCAGGCACTATATTCAAGGCAACAAACATATCTATACTCCTTTCGAACTAGGAATCCTAGAAATTTCTTTAAACAAGGAGTCTTTGATGATGACTAGCATTTCTTACAAAATAATGAGACCGTCTCATCATTCCTTCCCAACAAGGCTCCACCTTTTGTTGCAATCACTCATTCATGCTTAATGATCTTGAAAATAGCTTAAATGCCCACAAAAGATGTTATATTCATCACAACAAGCACATCTACACACCCTTGGCAACCAGGAATGTCTTGAATGAAATTCAACAAGGAGTGTTGTTGAAAACCAGCATTTCTTACAAGTATAATTACTCAATAATGAGACTATCTCTTCATTTCTTCCTAACAAGCCTCCACCTTTTGTTGCAATATCACATTCACACTTAATGAATTTGAAAATAGTTTGTGTGCCCACAACAGGCACAACATTCATGGCAACAAAGACATCTACACTCCCTTGGAACCTGGAATGTGTTGAATTTCATTCAACAAGGAGTCTTTGTTGAAGACTAGCATTTTTTAAAAGTTTTCTTGATATAATTGCTAAATAAGGAGATCGTCTCTTCATTTCCTCCTAACAAGGCTTCACCTTTCATTGCAACAACTCCTTCACAATTCATGAACTTGAAAATAGTTTGTGTGCCTGCAACAAGCACAATATTCATGGCAACAAACACATCTACATGCCCTTGGAGCATGGAATGCATTGAATTTCATTCAACAAGAAGTCTTTGTTGAACACTAGCATTTCCTACAAGTATTTTCAGTAAAATTATAGAATAATGACATCATGTCTTCATTTCTTCCTAACAAAACTCCACCTTTTTTTGCAATAACCCATTCACACTTAATGAACTTGAAAACAGCTTGTGTGCCCACAACAGGCACAATATTCATCACAACAAACACATCTACACTCCCTTGGAAACCAGAATGTGTAGAATTTCATTCAACAAAGAGTCTTTGTTGGAGACTAGCATTTCTTACAAGTATTTTCAGTATATTTGCTCAATAATGAGACCCTCTCTTCATCTCTTCCTAAAAGGTCTCCACCCTTTGTTATAATAACTCATTCACACTCAATGATCTCAAAAATAGCTTGGGTGCCCACAACAGGCACAATATTCATGGCAACAAACACATCTACACTCCCTTGGAACCTAGAATGCGTTGAATTTCATTCAACAAAATTCAACAAAGAGTCTTTGTTGAATACTAGCACTTCTTACAACTGTTTTTGCAATAATGACATCGTGTCTTCATTTCTGCCTAAAAATCCTCCACCTTTTGTTGAAATAACTCATCCACACTTAATGAACTTGAAAATAGCTTGTGTAACCACAACAGGCACAATATTCTGGCAAACAACACATCTAAACTCCCTTGGGATCTAGGAATGCATTAAATTCAATTCATCAAGGAGTCTTTGTTGAAGACTAGCATTTCTTACAAGTACTTTTGGTATATTTACTGACTAATGAGAACGTCTCTTCATTTCATCCTAAGAAGCCTTCACCCTTTGTTGCAATAACCCATTCACACTTAATGATCTTGAAAATAACTTGTGTGCCCACAACAAGCACAATATTCATGGCAACAAACACATTTACACTCTTTTGGAACCTAGAATGCTATGAATTTCATACAACAAGGAGTCTTTGTTAAAGATTAGCATTTCTTAAAACTATTTTTGGTATAATTATTGAATAATGACACTGTGTCTTCAATTCTTCCTAAGAAGCCTCCACCCTTTGTTGCAATAACCCATTCACACTAAATGATTGTTAAAATAGCTTATGTGCCCACAACAGCCACAATATTTGTGGCAACAAACACATATACACTCCCTTAGAACCTGGAATGCATTGAATTTCATTCAACAAGGAGTCTTTGTTAGAGACTAGCATTTCTTACATTTATTTTCAGTACAACAACTTAATAACAAGTTCGTCTCTTCATTTTTTTTCTAACAAGGCTCCACCTCCGATTGTAATAACTCATTCTCACTTAATGATGTTGAAAATTGCTTATGTGCCCATAATAAGCTCTATATTAGTGGCAACAAGCACATCTATACTCCATTGGGAACTAGGAATAAATTGAATTCAATTCAACAATGAGTCTTTGTTAAAGACTAGCATTTCTTACAAGTATTTTTGGTATATTTACTAAATAATGACACCATCTCTTCATTTCTTACTAAGAAGTCTCCACCCCTTGTTGCTATAACTCATTCACACTTAATGATTTTGAAAATAGTTTATGTGTCCACAACAGACATAATATTCATGGCAACAAACACATCTACACTCCCTTGGAACAGGGAATGCCTTGAATTTCATTCAACAAGAAGTCTTTGTGGAAGACTAGCATTTCTTACATGTATTTTCGGTATAATTACTGAATAATGACTCCGTTTCTTCATTTCTTGCTAAGAAGGCTCCAACTTTTCTTGCAATAACTCATTCACACTTAATGAACTGGAAAATAGCTTGTGTGCCCACCACAAGCATAATATTTATGGCAACAAACATATCTACACTCCCTTGGAACCCATAATGCATTGAATTTCATTCAACAAGAAGTCTTTGTCGAAGACTAGCATTTCTTACACGTGTTTTCAGTATAATTATTGAATAATGACATCGTGTCATCATTTCTTGCCAAGAAGGCTCCACCTTTTGTTGGAATAACTCATTCACACTTAGTGAACCTGAAAATAGCTTGTGTGCCCACAAACGGGACAATATTCATGGCAAGAAACGCATCTACACTCCCTTGGGAACTAGGAATGCGTTGAATTCAATTCAACAAGGAGTCTTTATTGAAGACTAGCATTTCTTACAAGTATTTTCGGTATATTTACTGAATAATGAGACTATCTCTACATTTCTTCCTAAGAAGCCTCCACCCTTTGTTGCAATAACTCATTCACACTTAAGGAACTTGAAAACAGCTTGTGTTCCCACAACAGGAACAATATTCATGGCAACAAACACATCTACACTCACCTGGAACCTGGAATGCGTTGAATTTCATTCAACAAGGAGTCTTTGTTAAAGACTAGCATTTCTCACAACTATTTTTGGTATAATTACTAAATAAAAACACTGTGTCTTCATTTCTTCATAACAAGCGTCCACCTTTTGTTGCAATAACTCATTCACACTTAATTAACTTGAAAATAGCTTGTGTGCCCACAACAGCCACAATATTCATCGCAACAAACACAACTACACTCCCTTAGAACATGGAATGTGTTGAATCTCATTCAACAAGGAGTCTTTGTTGGAGACTAGCATTTCCTACAAGTATTTTCGGTATATGCACTGAATAATGTGACCGTCTCTTTATTTATTCCTTAGAAGCCTCCACCCTTTGTTGCAATAACCCACTCACACCTAATGATCTTGAAAATAGCTTATGTGCTCACAACAAGCACAATATTTATGTTAACAAACACATCTACACTCCCTTGGAACCAGGAATTCGTTGAATTTCATCCAACAAGGAGTCTTTGTTGGAGACTAGCATTTCTTACAAGTACTTTTCCGTATAATTACTGAATAATGACACCATCTCTTCATTTCTTCTTGAGAAGGCTCCACCTTTTGTTGCAATATCTCATTCACACTTAAGGAACTTGAAAACAGCTTGTGTTCCCACAACAGGAACAATATTCATGGCAACAAACACATCTACACTCACCTGGAACCTGGAATGTGTTGAATTTCATTCAACAAGGAGTCTTTGTTAAAGACTAGCATTTCTCACAACTATTTTTGGTATAATTACTAAATAAAGACACTGTGTCTTCATTTCTTCATAACAAGGGTCCACCTTTTGTTGCAATAACTCATTCACACTTAATCAACTTGAAAATAGCTTGTGTGCCCACAACAGCCACAATATTCATCACAAGAAACCCAACTACACTCCCTTAGAACATGGAATGTGTTGAATCTCATTCAACAAGGAGTCTTTGTTGGAGACTAGCATTTCTTACATGTATTTTCGGTATAAGTACTGAATAACGTGACTGTCTCTTCATTTCTTCTTCAGAAGCCTCCACCCTTTGTTGCAATAACCCACTCACACATAATGATCTTGAAAATAGCTTATGTGCTCACAACAAGCACAATATTTATGTTAACCAACACATCTGCACTCCTATGGAACCAGGAATTCGTTGAATTTCATCCAACAAGGAGTCTTTGTTGGAGACTAGCGTTTCTTATAAGTATTTTCCGTATAATTACTGAATAATGACACCGTCTCTTCATTTCTTCTTAAGAAGGCTCCACCTTTTGTTGCAATATCTCATTCACACTTATGGAACTTGAAAACAGCTTGTGTTCCCACAACAGGAACAATATTCATAGCAACAAACACATCTGCACTCACCTGAAACCTGGAATGCATTGAATTTCATTCAACAAGGAGTCTTTGTTGAAGACTAGCATTTCTTATAAGTATTTTCCATATAATTACTGAATAATGACATCGTCTCTTCATTTCTTCCTGAAAAGGCTCCACCTTTCATTGCAATATCTCATTCACACTTAAGGAACTTGAAAACAGATTGTGTTTCAACAACAGGAACAATATTCACGGCAACAAATACATCTACACTCACTTGGAACCTGGAATGCGTTGAATTTCATTCAACAAGGAGTCTTTGTTAAAGACTAACATTAAGTATTTTCGGTATAATTACTGAATAATGACACAGTGTCCTATGAAAGCTCCACCTTTTGTTGCAATAAGTCATTCATAGTTAATGAACTAGAAAACAGCTTATGTGCCCACAACAGCCACAATATTCATGGCAACAAACACATCTACACCCCCTTAGAACCTGGAATGCATTGAATTTCATTCAACAAGGAGTCTTTGTTGAAAACTAGCATTTCTTACAACTATTTTTAGTATAATTACTAAATAATGACACCCTGTCTTCATTTCTTCATAAAAAGGGTCCACCTTTACTTGCAATAACTCATTCACACTTAATGAACTTGAAAATAGCTTGTGTGCCCACAAGAGACACAATATTCATGGCAACAAACACATCTACACTCCCTTGGAACCTGGAATGTGTTGAATTTCATTCAACAAGGAGTCTTTGTTGAACATTGGCATTTCTTACAACTATTTTTCATATAATTACCAAATAATGACGACGTGTCTTCATTTCTTTGTAACAAGGGTTCAGCTTTTGTTGCAATAACTCATTCAGACTTAATGATCTTGAAAATTGCTTGTGTGCCCACAACAGGCACAATATTCATGGCAAGAAACACATCTACACTCCCTTGGGAACTAGGAATGCGTTAAATTCAATTCAAGAAGGAGTCTTTGTTGACGACTGGCATTTTATACAACTATTTTTGTTATAATAAATGAATAATGAGACTGTGTCCTCATTTCTTCGTAACCAGGGTCCACCTTTTGTTGCAATAACTCATTCACACTTGATGATCTTGAAAATAGCTTGTGTGCCCACAACAGGAACAATATTCATGGCAACAAACACATCTACACTCCTTTGGGACTTAGAATTTGTTGAATTTCATTCAACAAGGAGTTTTTGTTGGAGGCTAGCATTTCTTACAAGTATTTTCAGTATATGTACTCAATAATTAGACCGTCTCTTCATTTCTTCCCAAGAAGCCTCCAACCTTTGTTGCAATAACCGATTCACACGTAATGATCCTGAAAACAACTTGAGTGCCCTCAACAAGCACAATATTCATGGCAATAAACACATCTGAACCCCCTTGGAAACTTGAATGCGTTGAATTTCATTCAACAAGGAGTCTTTGTTGAAGACTAGCATTTCTTACAAGTATTTTCGGAATAATTACCGAATAATGACACCGTGTCTTCATTTCTTCCTATACAAGCTCCACCTTTTGTTGCAATAAGTCATTCACAGTTAATGAACATGAAAACAGCTTGTGTGCCCAAAACAGGCACAATATTCATGGCAACAAACACATCTACACTCCCTTAGAACCTGGAATGCATTGAATTTCATTCAACAAGGAGTCTTTGTTGAAAACTAGCATTTCTTACAACTATTTTTGGTATAGTTACTAAATAATGAGACCGTATTTTCATTTCTTCCTAACAAGGCTCCACCTTTTGTTGTAATAACCCATTAACACTTAATGAACTTGAAATTAGCTTGTGTGCCCACAACAGACACAATATTCATGGCAACAAACACATCTACAGTCCCTTGGAAACTTGAAGAATTTCATTCAACAAGGAGTCTTTGTTGAACTCTAGCATTTCTTATAAGTATTTTTGGTATAATTACTGAATAATGACACCGTGTCTTCATTTCTTCCTAAGAAAGCTCCACCTTTTGTTACAATAAGTAATTCATAGTTAATGAACTTGAAAATAGTTTATGTGCCCACAACAACCACAATATTCATGGCAACAAACACATCTACACTCCCTTAGAACCTAGAATATGTTGAATTTCATTCAACAAGGAGTCTTTGTTGAAAACTAGCATTTCTTACAACTATTTTTGGTATAATTACTCAATAATAACACCCTATCTTCATTTCTTCGTAACAAGGTCCACTTTTAGTTGCAATAACTCATTCACACTTAATGAACTTGAAAATAGCTTGTGTGTTCAAAACAAACACAATAGTCATGGCAACAAATAGATCTACACTCCCTTAGAACCTGGAATGTATTGCATTTCATTCAACAAGGAGTCATTGTTGGAGACCAGCATTTCCTAAAAGCATTTTCTGTATATGTACTGAATAATGGGACCGTCTTTTCATTTCTTCCTAAGAAGCCTCCACCCTTTGTTGTAATAACCCATTGACACTTAATGATCTTAAAAATAGCATGTGTGCCCACAACAGGCATAATATCCATGGCAACAAACACATCTACACTTCCTTGGAACCTGGAAAGCGTTGAATTTCTTTCAACAAGGAGTCTTTGTTGAAGATTAGCATTTCTTACAAGTATTTTTGCTATAAATACTTAATAATGACACCATGTCTTCATTTCTTCCTATGAAGGCTCCACATTTCATTGCAATTACTCATTCACACTTATGAACTTGAAAACAATATGTGTGGCCACAATAGGCACAATATTCATGGCAACAAACACATCTACACTCCCTTGGAACCTGGAATGTGTTGAATTTCATTCAAGAAGGAGTCATTATTAAAGACTAGCATTTCTTGCAATAACTAATTCACACTTAATGAACTTGAAAACAACTCGTGTGCCTGTAATAGGAACAATATTCTTCGTAAAAAACACATTTACACTCCCTTGGAACCTGGAAGGTGTTGAATTACATTCAACATGGAGTCTTTGTTAGAGTCTAGCATTTTTACGAAATAATGAGACCCTCTTTTCATTTCTTCCTAAGAAGCCTCCACCCTTTGTTGCAATAGCCCATTAACACTTAATGATCTTGAAAACAGCATGTGTGCCCACAAGAGGCATAATATTCATGGAAACAAACACATCTACACTCCCTTCGAACCTAGAATGCATTGATCTTTAAGATCTCGGTAACTAATGAGATCTCCTTACCAATCCTCTAGATAAAGATTTTTTTTTTAACTTGAACTTGGCATAGGCCTAATCCTTAAAGCCATAACTAGATCTAGATCCTCTTTCATTGGGTATAACAACCACTAAGCTTGTTTCATGTAGTATCTGTTGATAATATAAACAATTTTTCATACTAGTATGAGAATACATATCATCTTTAAGATAAAATCTAGCGACCTCATTAGGTTTCAATTAAGCATAATTATTTTCTACAACACACAAAAGATCTATGTGCTTAAGGTTTAAAGGATATGTAATAGACCTATCCAAAACTCGTTTATAAGCATCATTTCAAAGGTTAGCAACTTCTTTTACTTTTACAACTTTAACTGGTGATAATACAAACAATCCTTCATACTATTATGAGAATACATATCATCTTTAAGATAAAATCCAGCAACCTCATTAGGTTTCAATTGAGCATAATTATTTTCCATAGCACAAAAAAATCTATGTGCTTAGGGATCAATGGATACGTAATAGACTTATCCAAAACTTGTTCATAAGCATCATTATGAAGTTTAGCAACTTTTTTTACTTTTGCATCCTTAGCCAGTAGATTAACTAACTTTGTTGTGCACTATGGCCCTTGTATGAGAGGTCCCCTACAAAAATCACAAGTTAGGAAATCTAGTAAATAATTAGAATTCCTTTTAATAAACTCAATCTCAAAATCAAAAACAAAAATTATTCCTTACCATCTAGCAAAGATTTGTTCTGATGCAATGTTCTTAACTTTTTAGTAAGGACATCTTTTATTGCATTACAATTTATCCTTAAAAGGAATTTCTAATTTAACAGATCACTTTTAAATTTTTGAACACATAACACAATGGCTAAGATTTCTTTTTTAGTGGTAGAGTAATTAACTTTAACACCCTTTCAAACTCCTAAAGTGAACTAATTTTTCTTTTAAATCAATCATTTGTTTAAGGATTCCTCCATATCTTTTATCTAATGCATCAATTTCTACTATTTTGAAGGCATCAGGATGAGGAAGACTAAGACATGACAGTTCCTTTGTTTTTATTTTTATTCTTGTAACTACTGTTGTATGTCCATTTGTCCACTCGGAAGGATTTTTTTGTAATCTATCAAATAAAAGCTTAGTATCATAAGCTAATTCTATATAAAATTTTAAAATAAAATTCAAACATCCCATAAATCATTTCAAATGTTGTTTTTCTCTAATTTCATTTGGAAATTTAGAGGCAAACACAATTGCTCTATCAATAGGGATAATAGTACCATTCTCAATGAAGTAGTTAAGAAACCTAATTTTGGTTTGAAATAACTTCATTTTTGTAGTTGATACAGCTAAACCAACTTTTTCAATAACCTTTAAAAATAGGTGTAAATGTTTAAAGTGTGTTTGATTGTGTTAAAAATACTGACACATCATCAATATAAACAATAGTAAACACTAAATATGCATTAAATATTTCACTAATAATTTTTTTTTAATTGAGAAGGTGCTTTTTTTAACCTAAAAGGTATTAAATTATATTTGTAGTGTTTAAACAACACTGTAAATGTTGTTTTCCATTTTTTTCTTTATAAATCTAGATTTGCCAATAACTAGATTTCATATCAAAATTTGAAAATATCTAGACTTCATAAAGCCTATTTAGTAAATCTTTCTTATAAGGTATAGGGTACCTAAAGTATCTTAAGGTTTTATTTAAAAGCTTGTAATTAATAACTAATCTTGGGACTCCTCTTTCTAGTTTTACAGTATTTTCAACATAAAATGTTAAGCAATTCCATAGACTATTATATTTCCCTATAGGCCCCTTTTTTAAGAGATCATTTATTCATTTTATAGATTTCTCAATGCCTGACTCTTATAGCTATGGGTTGAGTCTTAGTAGGTATTTGACTTTCATTAAAAGTTATTTCATATGATAATTCTACTACATACTTTTTTCTATTCCAAAAAACTGTAAGAATCTCTGCACAAACTAGTGTTGCTAGTTTTTCTTGTATTTCTTGTATTTTGACTTGAATAATAGGAGTATTAATATTTTCTTACAAATATTTACCTTTTACCTTATTTTACAGATATTGAATAAATCTCTTTTTTCTCTTAATTTTGTTTTGAAGTAAATCTATCTCTTTGCATTGAGTAATAGATATGAACTTAAAGCTAATAAACTTTCCATTTAGTTTATAGAAAATCCCTTTATCACTAATTTCCTTAATAGGATATAGTATGTGTAAGAAAGGGTTTCCCAAAACAATATCTTGTGACAAGTTTTTAATCAGTACAAATGGGATTTTTATACAAATTCTCTCATTGCATATAGTTGCTTGTGATAGCTTGTACTTAATAACAAGTTTGCTTTTATTGACAATGTTTAACACTTTAGTAATTTTTGAAAATTATTTTAAAGGAACTATTCCCTCATTAACATAATTCGTATTAGTGTTTGAATTTATTAAGGCTATGACAAAAAATATATATATACTCCTTATTGATTACTACAATAATCTAAGTATGCCATTTACAAGTGATAATCTTATCAATTAAATTAATATATTGAAGAGTACATAACTCTCCTTTTAAAGTAGTATCCATAATATTTAAAGGTGTATTCAATTTACAAGACATGGATTCCAAAATTGCTAATCATTTTTTAATTCTTTTATTTTAGTCTTCAACTAATTAATTTCAACTATAAGCTCACTAACCAAAGGTTTTGTTGTTATTGTTCTAATTTTTAAACTAGAATGATTATTTCTAACTCTTTGAATAATAGTTTTTTAATTATAATCTTCTTCTGGTTCTTTTAGTTTAGTCTCATCACTTCATTGAAAATGGAACAATTGTTCCTATTGATCAAGCAATTGAGTTTATCTCTAAATTTCCTAATGAAATTAGAGAAAAATAGCAATTGCAAAGGTTTTTAGGATGTCTAAATTATATTTTAGAATTCTATAAATTAGTTTAAGATGCTAAGCATTTGTTTGATAAGATAGAAAAAAATCCTCTTTAGTGGACAGATGAACATATGAAGGCAATTAAGAAAATAAAATTAAAAACAAAAGAACTACCATGTTTATCCTTTTCCCATCCTAATACTTTTAAAATAGTTGAAATTGATTAATTGGATAAGGGTTATGAAGGAATCCCTAAGCAAATGATTATTTCAAAAGGACAATTAGTTTGTTTAACATTAGGAGTTTAGAGAGGTGGTAGAGTTAATTACTCTACTATTAAAAAAGAAATCTTAGCTATTGTGCTATGTATTTAAAAATTGAAAGTCATTAGTTAAATTAGAAATTCCTTTTAATGATAGATTGTAAGGTAGTAAAAGATGCCCTTACTAAAGATATTAAAAACATTACTTTTAAACTAATATTTATTAGATGGTAAGGAATACTTTCTGTATTTTATTTTGATATTGAGTTTATTAACAAAAATTCTAATTATTTACCAAAATTTCTAACTCATGAATTTTTGCAAGGAACTAAAACATAAGTAAAATACCTCTCATACAAGGATCTCAATCCCCAATAAAATCAATTAATTCACTAACTAAAGATGCAATGGCAAAAGAAGTTGTTAAATTTTGTAATGATGCTAATGAGCGAGTTTTGGATAAATCCATTACATATCATTTAATTTCAAAGCAAATAGATTTTTTATGTGCTATTGAAAATAATTATGTTCAACTTAGACCCAATAAGATTTCACATTTTAATTTTAAAGATGATATGCATCCTTATAATAATATGAAGGATTGCCTATATTATCAATAATTACTACATAAAATAGACTTGGTAGTTATTGAACCCATAGAAAGTGAATCTAAAACTAGATCTAGTTATGTCTTCAGAAATTAAGTCTATACCAAATTCAAAATAAAGAAAATTCTTTACCCAAAATATTGGCAAAGGATTCTCTTTGGCTACAAAGAGTTGAATGAATGGTGGAATGTTAAAACCTGTAATTATTTTGATTATATCAACATATGGGAAAAAGCCTTATTGTATGAAAATAGGCAAAGGAAAATTATTTAGTTCATTCAAATATATCTTTTGAGTGACCCAAAAAGATTTCCAAATTGGTTTAAAACTTGCTTTTTCAAATGAGATTTACATCATTTAAATTTACACCATAAAGTCATAATTGTCTATGAACATTTTTGTGAAGCAAATGAAGAGGTTAAAGACTCATTGTTAATGTTTACAACATGGTATCATATTTTATAGACTAATAAATGGGACTACACCATTATTGCTAAGCAAATTAATGTCCTAAATGTTGACATTAGACATGTTCCATGATTGGTAATATGGATTAATATCTGCTCGTGGGAAAATTTTGACTTTTGTCATGATAAAGTCTACACAAGAAAAGGAGTCATTTGCATAAATGGACTTGAGGTTCCACCACCAAGGTCCACTCCTACCAGTCTCAAAGAGATATTAAAGACTTCAATGGAAATGATGGCTACTCTGCTCCAACCAGAATAAGACATCCAAGCTGAACAAGATGAAAGAAGTCAGAGGCATCTCAATGATGATATTATGCAAGATTCCTCGGACCCATATGAGTTATAAAGGGCAAGGGACAAACAAGTTTCAATGGAAAAATGGTTATAAGATAGCTTTAATAAAGCTACTTTAACAAAAGTGAAGGACAATATAGTATAACGGAGCATCCCACTTTGCAAAAGTAAGATTCCTCCAATTATGGTTATCACCTTTTTTCATGTATAAATAGATCTTTCCTAGGCCAAGAAAGGCAGAGTCCAATTTCCTTCTTTCTCAAAGTTTGCTTCTCTCTCTCTTTTTCTTTCCTTTGTAAAATATAAGCTTGTAATGATGTTTGGTTCAATAAAAGCTTTGTTTCTATAAGTATTTTAATTTTGTTATTACTTTTAAGTTTCTTTCCTTTATATTTGTGTGTTTAAATTAGTTTTTATATATTTATATGTGTGATCCTATGCTACCAAATATAGAATGGTATCAGAGCCTTCAATCTAGTGGAATGCTAATCTTGATTAGCTTTTGTTATAAGGATAAAATGTTTAGTTGGGTGAAATATGGCACAATTACTTCCTTTCTATGTAGTAAGGTTTCTCTTTATATTTTAAGGAGTCATTCACAAATTGAAATCATGGAATTAATTTAAATGTTTACATTAATAACTGATTTCATTGTGAGATGTATGTTATAATTTCATGGGTAATATAAATCTACTGAAGTCCATTTAACAAAGATGTTATTAATATTGATTGGCTTTGTTTAGTATAAGAGAATTGTTCATTGCTCTAAAAGCAAGACTATCTCTTGATTACTTCACAATATGATGTCACCTATGGATAGTTTGAATCTATTGAAGTACATCAAATAAAGTAGCTATTACTATTGATTTGCTTTCTTTGCATAGGAGAATCATTCATTGCTTGAAACTACAACTATGGAACAATAATGGAGGGACCTATTGACAAGTTTTATTAAAGCTACTTTAGAGAAAGAAGGAAAAGGACAATGAATAGCTCAATAATGGTGATTAACTTTTTCTATGTATAAAAGACATTTAGTTATACCTAAAGGCAAAATCTAATTTCCCTTTCTTTCAAAAAATTAAGTGTGCTCTTCTCGCTTCTCCACTCTCTTGGAGAATATAAGCTTGTAACAACATTTGTTGTTTGATAAAAGTTTTGTTTCTATAAGTATTCTATTATTACTTGCTTTAAGTTTCTTCCTTGTATATTGGTTTGCTTAATTACTTGATTTACTTTCTTAAATTGATATATATATGTGATTTTATGCTACCATGATAGGAATGTTATTAAAGTCAAGTTAAACATTGACCTACTAAGTAGTTAAGAAAATTTTAGTTTATTTGTGTTTCATAGTTGAAAGCCCAAATTGCATGGCCTTTGATACCATGAGACATGGATAGGTTAAGGGCCAACCAACTATTTAAAAGTGATAGTTTTTCTATGAGTAGAAATAAGGAAATAATTATTAGTGAAGATTTAGATAATAATTATTTACAAAACTAGACTCTTTCTTCGTTGTCCTCTCCCCATGTTTATAAACAAGAAAGGTTTTTTAACAAAAAATGATTATATTATTAAAACTATTGAAAAAGTTTTACCCTTATCTTAGGGTTACAATGATTTTTTTCTACTATCTTAAGAGCTTATTAGCTCACATCAACAAAAATATAAATTCCTCTATATCAAGATGGTACTAGTAGTATTAAAGCCTACTACTAGACTTGGTTTAACTAACTTAATTATTATTTGTATTCATAATAAAAGACATAATTGATTTCATGATTCCCTATTAGGAGTAGCTGAATCTACTCTTAGTGATTGACCTATGTGGTTTTCATGTTTTTTGAATTTTGCTTTGCCACTATTAGATCATAATTTGATACATGCTTTAAGTTTTGACATTGAAATTGAAGGATTTGATATGATGCCTACTTTGGAAAATCTAATCCTTATTTACAAGATAGACTATAAGGTTATGAACACCATTGCCCTAGGAATTAAAGAAATTCTAACAAGGTATGTGAATAAAGGGATTACTACATTGTTTTTTGACTAATAAATCAAAATCTAATGTTTTGGTTCTAAAACAATTGCTTGAGATTAGGTTAAACTACTTTAAAGATAGACGCTAAAGAAAGAAGGTGAACTTGTTAAACAAGTCAATTGATATATGGAAGAAATAACTAAATTCAAAGATGGTGATGTCAAGATTCGATTTGCTCCATCTAGAAGTGTGAGGTTAAACCTTGAAAAAGGAAAATAAAAAGTTAAACCTAGATTCTTTACTTCCTTAGTGTCAATAACTGAACTAGAACCAATTGCAAGAACAAAAGAATTAGTTAGTCAACTTAAGTATAGGGTTGACTTCCCTCCTATAATTTTTGCTTCTGTGGCTAATGAACCTCTAGAAACATTCAATTAGACTTTTAGGCCTAGGTTCCCTTCTTTATCTGATATGGGATATCAAGATGAAGATAGGAGTCGTTATATCCTTGAAGTAGTTAATGAGGTAGATGAAAAGGTGAGAGAGTTATTTTACTCTCATGAAAATACTATAAAAAGAAAATGGTTTTTTATGACCTTTAATGAAAAACAAAATGCTATAAAATATATACCAACGAAATAGGAGCTATGGATATTTTCACTTATTTGGAAAAGGTTTATAAGGTTAAAAAGAAATATTTCCCAAATTTTTCAACTTGTAGGAATGTATGGCCCTTGAAAAAGCCTATTAGGAATACATTACCAAAAATGGAAAAAGGGTTATTAGTATTCACCCTCTTGCACTAAATTTAAGTGTTAAGATAGAAAATAGTGAGGTTATAGCTTCATTATATAAAGTAGAATTGTCCACAAGTGCTATTATATAGTAGGGAAACTATACTAATTTTTATCTTCAATCTATAAGAAATTAGCTAAATAGAGTTGAAGATAAGATTAAAGAAATAGCTCAAAGAGCTCTAAGCCCTCTCATTAAACCAAAAATAGAAAAAAAAAAGGGTTTTATTTAAACCCATATCATCTAAAGAAATAGATTACAATATGTCATGTAGAAATCTTAAGAAGTCAAAATTAAGAGATGAAATAGTTAAAAGGTTAAAAAAACCTTCAATTAAAAGAAAAGGAAGCCTCTATCTTGGGAAAAGAGGAACAAGTTAAAGAAGAAGAGTCTTCAAAAACCAAAGAATACATTGAAAAATAAGAAGAAATATTCTTATCAAAACAAAACCCTATAAGAAGAGATCCAACACCTTGTTATGAGAAGGAATCCATAAATATTAATAATGCCCCTATAAGATTATATTATCTTGACCAACCCTGGTCAACCTCTTATTAAAGGAATAGTTTGAGCACAATCATGTACAATACAATGAAAGCAACATTGCAGAATGGAATTTGGATGGGATGACTAAACATCAAATTCTCATCTTACTCCATTATATGATGATATTTGCCATTACTACAAAATCAAAGGGTAATTATAATCCTCAAATGGCAAGGATCATAATAAAAGGGTTTACTAGACAGCTTAAAGGCTAATTGATATTTATTTATCAAATGAAGCTAAATCGTAGATATTTTTTTGTTGTAAAGTCAAGCAAGGGCTTCATACATCTAATTATGTTAATACACTAATTTATACTGTCACCAATCACTTTATTGGTACAATTACCTTATTAATTGATAAGATATACAAGCAACTCATTAATTTAAGATACCCAAATTTGTCCCATTTTAGATGGTATAAAGACGTTTTCTTCTCTAAAGTTTTCATAGAAAAAATAGTCAGAGTATTTTCTAAAAAGAAAAATTTTTATTAGGGTTACCTACCCTATTTGCTGACAGAGTAAAAAATAGGTTAAAATCCTATCATATTAGTGTTATTGACTATTCTAATTATACTCATGGAGAATTAACCGTAAAGGTTGTAGTTAAAGGAGTTAAACATTGTAATGAAATAAAATTATATAAACAATTGTAGAATGAAAAATCTCTAAGAAGAAAAATCTTAAGAAATTTTTGTGAACAAATAGGTTATATACATATAAGGTATTCAAAAAAGTTCAAAAAGGAGGGTTATAAACCCATACCTCAAATTAAATCCTTTCATAAAAATGAAAAGGCATAAGAAAAGAAAAAGCCTAGTCCATAAAAAAGGAAAAAGAAAACAATTGTCCGTTATAAATGTGAAAAAATAGGACATTATTCTAATAAAAGCAAAATGCAACAAAATATTAAAGAATTATCTACACATGAAGACTTGAATATATTTTTATCTGAAGATGAACCTAAGAAATCAAACTTAGAAGTAGATCTTCTAGAAGAAGAAAATGCTTTTGAAGACGAGTTTGATAATAATTGTAATAGACAATGCAATTATTATCAAGTTTCATTAAACATAATGACTTATTAGTCTTTACAAAAGAAGACAATTTGATACTAGATCATATTGATAAAATTTCAGATCCAAAAAAAAGAGAGTAGTTGAAAAAATATCTTCATTTTTCATGAGATGATACTAAAGTCAAAGAACAAGAAGAAAATTATGATTTAAAAACTATTATTTAAAGAGTTAGAAATAATCATTATAGTTTAAAAACTAGAACAACAATAATAAAACCTTTGATTAGTGAGGTTAAAGTTTAAATCAATCAGTTAAAATTTGAAATAAAAGGATTTAAAAGAGAGTATCAATTCTAGAATCTGTATTTGATGAGATGAAATAACCTTCAAACATTCCAAAGTCCAATTTTCCTTTCAAAAAATTAAGTGTGTTCTTCTCTCTTCTCCACTCTCTTGTAAAATATAAGCTTGTAACAACACTTAGTGTTCAATGAAAGCTTTGTTCATGTAAGTATTTTGTTATTACTTCCTTTAAGTTTCTTTCTTTTATATTGGTGTACTTAATTACTTGATATAGCACATGAATCTAATTATTGGCAAATCCATATTCATGAAAAGGGTAAATGCAAAACAACATCCACAGTTCCATTCAGACATTATGAGTGAAATGTAGTACCTTTTAGGTTAAAAAATTCACCCTCTGTATTTTAGAAAATCATGAATGAAATATTTAATACTTCTTCAGCATTTACTATTATTTATATTAATGGTGTGTTAATATTTTCTAATAGGATCAAAGAACATTTTTAACACTTAAACCTATTTTAAAAGGTTATTAAAAAAAATTGGTTTAGCCATATTAGTTAAAAAGATGAAGCTAATCCAAACTAGGGTTAGATTCCTTGGTCACTTTATTGAAAATGGAACTATTGTTCCTATTGATCAAGCAATTGAATTTGCCTCTAAATTCTCTAATGAAATTAGAGATAAACAATAGTTGCAAAGGTTTTTTGGATGTCTAAATTATATTTTAAAATTTTACAAAGAATTAGCTTATTATGCTAAGCCTTTTTTCTTTTTGAAAGATTATAGAAAAATCATCTCAAGTGGACAAATGAACGTATAAAGGCAATTAAGAAGATAAAAATAAAAACAAAGGAATTGTTATGTCTTAGCCTTCCTTATCTTGATGCTTTCAGGGTAGTTGAAATTGATGCATCAATAAGGGATACAGAGGCATCATTAAGTAGAGGACTAATTCAAAAGAACAATTAGTTTGCTTCACTTCAAGAGTTTGGAGAGGAGTTAGAATTAATTACTTTATAATAAAAAAGGAAATTTTAGCCATTGTGCGATGTATTAAAAATTTTCAAAGTAATTTGTTAAATCAAAAATTTCTTCTAAGAATAAATTGTAAGGCAACAAAAGATGTCCTTATAAAGATGTTAAAAACATTACATCTATATAAATCTTTACTAGATGGTATGGAATAATTTTTATTTTTTATTTTGATATCGAGTATATTAAAGGAAATTCTAATTTTTTATCTGATTTCCTAACTCTTGGATTTTTGTAGGGAACTACAATATGAGTAAAAGACCTCTCATACAAGGGCCACAATCTAGAGCAATGTCAGCTAATTCACTAGTTAAAGATGCACAAACAAAAGAAGTTGATAAACTTCATAATGATGCTTAAGAGCAAACTTTGGATAAATCCATTATGTGTCTTTTACTTACAAAGCACATAGATTTTTTGTGTGCAATGGAGAATATGCTCAACTTAGACCTAATGAGATTGCACATTTTTATCTTAAAGATGATATGTATTCTCATAATAATATGAAGGATTGCTTGTACTATCAACATGTATTACATGCAATAGGCTTAGTGGTTATCAAACCCATAGAACATGGCTCTAGATTTGGTTATGGCTTCAAAGTTTAGACCTATGCCAAGTTCAAGATAAAGAAAATTCTTTATCTAGAAGACTAGCAAAGAGATCACTTTGACTACCATGAGCTAAAAGAATGGTGGAATGTTAAAACTTACAATTACTTTGATTATGTTGAAGTATAGAAAAAAATCCTTATTATATGAAAATAGGCAAAGAAAATTTAGTTGGTTCATTCAATACATCTTCCGAGTGATCCAAAAAAATTTTTAAACTAGTTTAAAACCAGCTTTTTCAAGAGGGGTTTACACCATATAACTCACCTTCCAAGTAATGAATAATTCTTTCACAATGAAGAAAACAAATCAAAAGTAGTAGCTTTTTATTCAATGGATGTTAGGTAGTTTGAATCATTTCTTTTCCAAAGGAAAATAGTTCATTACTTAAAACTTGATGTTGTCACCTCATTTCTTGGTAATAAAGCTTCTATTTTCATAGCAAGATTCTTTGACACAAAATGATCATCCAATTATGATTCAAGTGTACATTAATCACTAATTTCATTATGACATGCACATTAATATATGGATATTTCAGCTAAATGGATGTTTTTACATGCCAAATCAACTACTTGCATGCCATTACTATATATTCATCACTTGAAACCACAAATGAACACCTTATTACATTTTCTTAACATCAACTTCTCCCTTTAAATGTATTGGTCATGTACCAAAATCATAAGATTGCTCACCTTGCATTTAGTTAAGGATCAATAAAAGTCACTATAATGAAAATATTTCATTGTCCGCAAAATTCAATATCATTGTCTCCACTTTTAGGGCTAGGGTTGTTACTTTAGTCTAAAATAGGTTTGATTTCATTGTTAAAAGACATAGTCATTGGTGGCATTCCAATCTGACTTATCACTCCCAAATCCCTTCTTTCTAGAGTGTGACATCCATATCCTTCTTTATACCTTTGGTTTGTGTTCCTTTAAGCATTGGTTCTAAGTTTATACCTTAGGTTTGTGCTCCTTTGAACATTGAGTCAAGGTTTTACCTTTTTTAAACCTAATTTAACTTTCTTGGGTTTTGAATTCCTTGTTTTTCTTGTGGATTTCATTATACTCTTTGGGGTTTCATTAAACCTAATTTAACTCAAGTTTGCTTATCTAAATTTAAGTTGTTCTCTTATTCTTCTTCTTAGCTACCTCTTATAACCTTTTGTTCTTTGAATCTAGTAAACCCTAATTTATCTTTCTTGTCTTTAAATTCATCCAAAAAAACCTAAAAGACAAACAAAGAAAAAAAAAGAGTTGCAAAAAAAACAAATCCACTTGAAGGCAATACCTCAATGATTGGGTTAAATTAATCACATGACAATTTAGTCTCTTAGTTAAACTCTACTTCTACAATCTATTTTCTTTTTCTATCGTCCAAGTACTTGTTTCTTTTGGAGTCTACTTACTTAAATTTATTTTCCTTAATGTCCCTTTCTCATTTAATAATTTTGCTTCCTAATTTCTTTAAATTCATGCCAAAAAAAGAAAAAAACAAACAAAACAAAGAAAGAAAGAAACAAAAAAAAGAGTGGCAAAAAATGAAAAAAAAAATCCAAGTACTTGGTTCCTTTGAGTCTACTTCCTTAAATTTAAAAAATTAAATTGACCACACCAAGAAAAGAAAAAAACTTAAAACAAATAATAACAAAATTAAGATACTTATAGAAACAAAGCTTTCATTGAACATTAAATGTCGTTACAAACTTATATTTCACAAAAGGGGAAAGAGAGAGCAAACTTAATTTTTCAAAAGGAAAAATAGGCTTTGCTTGAGTAATCAAGACAGGTTTTATTATATAACCGAAAAGGTGATAACCATTATTGAAGGAATCTTTCTTTTCTGAAGCAAAGTTGTCCTTTTCTTCTTTTTCTAAAGTAGCTTTAATAGAGCTTGTTGGCAGGTTCCTCCATTATTGTTCCATCAAAGTGGCTTTATCCTTTTACATCTCATATGGGTCTTGGGAATCTTGCATAATATCATCATAAATGTGTTTTTAATTGCTTTCTACCTGGCTTATTTATGTGTCTTGTTCTAGTTGAAGTAGGGCAATCATCATTTCCAATAGCCTTTCTTTTGATACTAACTCCATTAAAGTCATTAACATTTCTTTTGGGTTGGATGGCATGGGCTTTGGTGATGGAGCTTTAAGTCCATTGCTACAAATAACCCTTTTACCAATGTAGACTCCATCATCAAAAAAATCAAAATTTTCCCACCACTAAATATTAATTAATCTTGCTAGCTATGAAATATGCTTGATATCCATATCCAAGACATTAACTTGTTTGACCATAATAGTATAATCCCACTTGATAATCCATAAGACATGATGCAAAGTTGCAAATATCAATAATGAGTCTTTAACTTCATTGTTAACTTCACAAAATTTTTTATAAATAGTTCTTAGTTTATGGGATAGAGTTATAAGATGTAAATCCCATTTGAAAAACTAGATTTTAAATCAATTCAGAAATATTTTTGGATCATTCAAAAGATGTATTTGAATAAACCAACTAAATTTCCTTTTCCTATTTCCATATAATAAGGCTTTTTCCCATACTTTGATATAATTGAAGTAATTGTAAGTTTTAATCTTCCACCACTCTTTTAGTTCTTGGTAGCCAAAGAGATCACCTTGCTAGTCTTTATGATAAAGAATTTTCTTTATCTTGAATTTCTTATAAACCCAATCTTTAAAGGCATATCCAAATATGGATCTTCTTTCTATAGGTTCAATAATCACTGAGCTTATTTCATATAAGATTTGTTGATAATATAGGCAATCTTTCATACTAGTATAAGGATACATGTCATCTTTAAGATAACATCTGGCAACCTCATTAGGTCACAATTGAGCACAATTATTTTCCATTGCACACAAGAAATCTATGTGCTTAGGAATCAAAGGATACATGATGGATTTATGCAATGCTCGCTTATAAGCGTCACTACAAAGTTTATCAACCTCTTTTCATTTGGCTTCTTTTGTTGGGGAATTAATTGACTTTGCTAGAGATTGAGGCCCTTGTATAAGAGGCCTTTTACTCATGTCATAATTCCTTATAAAAATTCACGAGTTAGGAAATCTTGTAAAGAATTAGAATTTCCTTTAACAAACTCAATATGAAAATCAATTACAAAAAGTATTCCTTGCCATTTGGTAAAGATTTATTTAAATGCAATGTTTTTAATATCTTTAGGAAGAACATCTTTTGTCAACCTATAATCTATTCTTAGATGAAATTTTTTATTTAATAGATCATTTTCAAATTCTTGAATACAGAATATAATGGCTAAAATTTCTTTTTTAATAGTAAAGTAATTAACTCTAGTTCCTTTCCAATCCCTAAAGTGAAGCAAATAAGTTGTTCTTTTGAGTTGATCCATTACTTAAAGATTCCCCCATAACCCTTATCTAATGCCTTAGTTTCAACTATTTTAAATGTATTAAGATGAGGAAAACTAAGACATTACAATTCCTTTGTTTTATTTTTATCTACTTAACTACCTTTGTATATTCATTTGTCCACTCAAGAGAATTTTTTTGTAATCTATCAAATAGAGGCTTAACACCATAAGTTAAATTTTTATAAAATTCTAAAATATAATTTAAATATCCTAAAAGCCTTTACAACTATTGCTTTTCTCTAATTTCATCAGGAAATTTAGAGGCAAACTCAATTGCTCCATTAATATGAGCAATAGGTCTATTTTCAATGAAATGACTAAGGAATCTAACCTTGGTTTGAAATAACTTCAACTTTTTGGTTGATATAGCTAAATCAACCTTTTCAATAACCTTTAGAAATAGGTTTAAGTGCTTAAAATGTTGTTTGATTGTGTTAGAAAATATTGACATGTCATTGATATAAAAATAGTGAATGTTGAATAAGTATTAAATATTTCATTCATGATTTTTTTAAACTCAAAGGGTGCATTTTTTAACCTTAAAGGTATTACTTTCTATTCATAATGTTTGAATGAAACTATAAATATTGTTTTGTATTTATCTTTTTCATGAATTTGGATTTTCCAAAAACTATATTTCATATCAAAATTTGAAAATATCTACATTTCATAAAGCCTATTAAATAAATCTTTCTTGTTATGATTAATAACCAATCTTGGAACTCCTAGCTTTAATATACCACATTTTTAAAATAAAATGCTAGGCAACTCCGTGGGCCATTACTCTTTTGGATAAGCCCTTTATTTAAGAGTTGCTTATTTCATTTTTATAGATCTCTAAATGCCTTAGTCCCATAGCTATGGGTCAAAGCCCTAATAAGAATTTGACTTTCATTAAAAGTCACTTTGTACGGTAATTCTACCACATGCTTCTTTCTATGCTAAAAAGTTGTAGTAATCTCTACATAGACTATTGTTTCTAATTTTCTTTTTATTTACTATATTTTGACATGAATAATAAAAGTATTTATTTTTTCTTGTAAATATTTATATTTTACTTCACTTTGAAAAGATGGAATAAATCTTTCTTTTCTTTTAATTTTTCTCTAAAGTAAATCTATCTCCCTATATTAAGGTAGATATAAATTTAAAACTAATAAGTTTTCCATCTATTTCTAAGAAAATCTCTTTATCACAAATTTCCTTAATAGGATATCGTATTTGTAGGAAAGGATTTCCCAAAATAACATCCTATGATAGGTTTTTAACTAGTATGAATGGAATTTCAACAAATTCCATTAGTTCCATTTAGCTACTTGTAATAGCTTGTATTTAATAACAAGTTTGCTCTTATCAATTAGTGTTTAACACTTTAGTGGCTTTCGAGAAGTATTTTGATGAAACTATTCCTACAATAATACAATTCATATCAGCATCTAAATCAATTAAAGTTATGGTAGAAAAGATATATTATTTGTTGATTCCAACAATAATTTGATTATGCTCTTTATGGGTAATAACCCTATCAATTAAATTGACATATTGAAGAGTACTTAACTCTTTTTTTAAAGAAATATTCAAAAAGTCTAGAGATTCATCTATTCAATCAAACACATATCTTAAAACTAAAACTCTTTCTTTTAATTCCTTCGTTTTAGTTTTTAACTGATTGTTCTCAACTTTAAACTCACTAATCAAAAGCTCTATTATTGATATTTTAGTTTTTAAACTAGAATAATTACTTTTAGCTCTTTAACTTTAATCTTGTCTCGAGTTAGATGAAGATATTTCTCTACCTACTCTCTTTTTTCATTTGGATATGTAATCTTATTAATATGATCCAATATCAAATTGTCTTCCTTTGTAAGGACTAATAAGATATTACTTTTACATAAAACTTGATAATAATTGCACTGACTGAGAAAGTACAATTTAGGAAAGAGTTTTTCTTAAGGTTGTAGAACTTTTCCAAATAAGTGAAAATATCTACAACTCTTATACAATTAACATATATCTTGTGACATTTATGTCATACTTCTCATTCCTTTTCATTAAAAGTCATAAAGAACGATTTTTTTTTTATAGCATTTTTAGGAGAGTAAAATAACTCTGTCACTTTTTCATCTACCTTATTAATTACTTCAAGGACATAGAGACTTCTATTTTTATCTTGATATCCCATATTAGAGAGAGAAGGACACCTAGGCCTAAACGTTTGGTTGGATGTTTTTAGTGGTTCATTAACCGCATAAGTAAAAGTTGAGGGAGAAAAGTCAACTTTATACTACGGTTGATTGACCTTCTCTCTTGTTTTTCTAACACCTTCCAGCTTAGTGATTGGCATTGGGGGGATAAAGAAGCTAGGCTTAACCTTTTCTCTTCTTTTTTTGAGATTTAACCTCACACTTCTAGATTGAGCAAATTGAATTTCAACATCCCTATCTTTAAGTTTAGTTATTTCTTCCATTTTTCTAGTAATCTATTAACAAGTTCTATTACTCTATGTAGCATCCATCTTTTAGGTAATTTAACTTGATACTTTAGGAACCAAAACATTAGATTTTGACATATTAGTTAAAAATAATGTAGGAGTCCCTTTATCTATATGTCTTGCTAAAATTTCTTTAATTCCTATAAATAACAGTTAGATTTTCCAATGTAGGTATCATATCAAATCCTTTAGTTTTAATGTCCAAATATAAAGGATGTATTAAATTAGGATCTGATAAGGATAAGGCAAAATTCAGAAAATATGAAAACCATACAAGTCCATCACTAAGAGTGGATTTAACTACTCCTAATAAGGAGTCATAGAAATGATTATGTGTCTTATCTCTAACACATATAATTGTTGAGTTATTTAAACTCAGTTTAGTAGCTGGTTTTAATGCTACTTGCAACATCCCAATATGGAGAAATTTATACTTTTTCTGATATGAGCTAATAAGCTCTTGGGATAGTAAGAAGAAATCATTATAACCCTGAGAAAAGGGTAAAGCTTTCTCAACAATTTTAATAATATAATCCATTTTTGTTAAGAAACTTCTCTGTTTATAAATATGGGACAAGGAAGAAAAAGGAAGATTCTTGTTAATATGTCTTTTGTTGTCAAAATCCACTAAATTTCATCAAATAGAGGAGAAAATAATCTTGATTATATTTCTTTACTAGGAGAGAATCATTCATTGCATGATTAGTATATCTTTTGTTTTTTCAAATCCATTGAATTTCATCGAATAGAGGAGAAACTAGTCTTAATTATATTTTGTTACCAGGAGAGAATCGTTCATTGCTTGAAACCTAAGATTGTCACTTGATTTCTTGGCAATGAGGTTTTTCCTTTGGCTTCAATGACATCATCTAATTGACATTCACCTTTCCACCAAACATTAATTTCATTTTGATATGCATGTCAATATACTTTGGCTTATTTGAATACATTGATGTCCATCAAACAAAGGAGACATTCATCTTAATTAGCTTTACTTACTTGGATGGCAATACTAACACATCATAAATATAGATAACAATTGAATTAATATAAGGCCATGAAGTATGATGTTTGAATATATTTAGAATTGACAAAAGAACATTGCCTTAGTTATGCATTGATCTATAATTTAATCATGGATTGAAACCTTTGAGGAGAATGCCTCAAATGAGAAAGTATGTATATTTTTATACACACTTTCTTTGGCTAAATCTACTAGATTAATGGGTGAATGTTTTCAACATTCAAGGGAAATAAATAGTTAGTAAATGTTTTGCAAATGTTCTATTAGCAATATTATTATGTGCAAAAGATATTACCAAACCTCATGATCTTAAGTTTTTGAGATATCTCACCAAAGATTCTTTATGATAATAGATACATGCCATATTTTATAATACTTTTGATTTTAATAGTATTATAGCAAATGATTAACTTTAATTTTTATTCAGATTGTATGCTAAATTGAAGTATATCACTCAAATATAATCATCAGTATGTTCTAATAGTAGGATTGCATTAGAGCAATAGGTGGAAAACGTGTATGTGCTTGTATTCCTATGCAAGAGCAAATAAGATTTATTGAAAAAAAAGGCATACCAAAATAGAATATCATGGTGGAATGTAGTTTCAATATGTAATTTACTTTTGTTTTAGCCAAGTGGGAGGGTACAACACATGATATGCAAATTTTTAGTTCATTTATTAATAATCGAAAATTCAATTTCCCATATCCACCAACAGGTATTGTCAGGATCATAACATACATATTTTTTTAAATAAATATTCTACATAATATATTTTTCACTACAAAATTTCTTATACACATTAGTATAGGTAAATATTATATTGTTAATGTTAGATATCCATCATTAAAAAGATATCTTAGACCTTATAAAAGCATGAGTTATCATTTACTTGAATTTTAGCATGGTTAGCCACCTAGAGGAGGTAAAGAAATGTTTAATCATGTTTATTCCTTGTTAACAAGCTGTATTGAGAGAACATTTGGATTATGGAATAGAAAATGGAAGATATTATATTTAATGCCACATTATTCATTTGATGTGCACAAAGATATTGTTATTGCATCAATGGCCTTACATAATTATATTCATAAAAAATCTACCATTGATCTATCTTTTGAGAGATTTGATTGACATCTTGATGTTGTACCACTTGACATATTTCTTAATGCTTGATGAATTAATATTTTTTTGGCCTTTTATCAAGAAATCTTTATTTTATACTTTTTTTAATGTAAGTTAATATATTCTTTAATATTTGATAAATTTAACATTTATTCTTTAAGTTTTATTTTAAAACAATTATTACTTTAGATAAATTACTTTAACTATTATTGGCAAAATAATATTTTTTATTATTCATTCAAACTAATATAATAGAATAAAATGAACTTTACAAGTTATTAGTAATATGTTTAATATTAAATATACAACTTGAAATATAAAAGTCGTAGTTAGATTTTTAAATATAAGATAAATTTTCAATCAAGTCTTTTGGTCATTCTACATACAAACAACTATTTTTATAACATTTTTGCCAAATATTCATAATTTTATTAGACTTTTTCACAATGTTTTTACTACTATTACCAAACAATATGTAACTTTGAGTAATAGCACTTTTACTCTTAGTATTTTTGTTGACAACACTTTATCTCACATAATTGCCAAAGAAGGCTTAAACCATCCACTAATTTTATTGCAAGAATGACATTAGTATGAACAATAAGACTTCTCCTTGTGCTACAAGGATTCATTCACGAAAAATGATTATCCAATTAACATCCACATCTCCACCCAATATTAATTTTATTTTGATATGCACGTCAATACACCTTGTATTGTTTTAACAAATTGAAGTTTGTCAAACAAAGGGATAAGCAAAAATAGAGTCCTAAACCTTTTAGTATATTTTCAATGTTGTCCTAAATGTTCTAATTCCATTTCTCTTGAAGATAATCATTAGTGAAAGACAATCAAACAATTAAGTTCATATGTTGACCAAATAAAAAATAATAATCAAAATCATAAATAGGAGCATATTTAGAACCACATACGTATTTCTCTCTAAATTCAACACCTTAAAACCTGCCCTTGATTTCTAGCCATAATTTTCCTATTTCTTTCTCTGATTTTTTTTTTTTTTTTTTGGCTTTTGATAGCCTTTCACTTGCTATATTTCTTGACTCTTGTACACAAAGCTTGCCTTGCCTTTCTCAAAGTGTTGTCTTTTGGAATCTTACTCTTGATTTGTTTCTCAAAAATAGGACTGAATGAAATAAAGGTCTTTTAACAAAAGTTGAAATTAGACGCAAAACTCAAAGAATAGAAAAAAACTATAAGGGGAGATGAGTACAAGCTTCTTCTTGTTGTTTTTTTTTTTCCTTTATAGTGAAGTGTGTTTTATGGTTTGTATTTTGGAAAGAAATGTAGGTTTTCTTGAGAGACACTAACAATGTCAAAGGAATGGACTTGGTCACAAGTGGAGACAGAAATTTTTGGTTTTGTTTGGGAAAAGTAAGTCTTCCTCTTGGTACTAGCAGTGTTATTAGCCACCATTAAAGAGAGAGAAAGAACATGCTATGGTCTGTGGAGAGGTAAATGGAGTTTTTGAGACTTTGACCTTTGCTATTACTTATTTGGCATAAGTTGTCCTGTCTATCTGCTGGTTTAGTGAAGGCTTTGAAAAGAGAAATGAAATTGAATAAAAAGCACATTTCTTTGTTGAATGGATCATGAAAAGCATGCTTATTACTTTACAAGTTTCTTTTTATAACAAATATTTAAGGAAAATTAGGGTTGGCAATTGGAGTTGAGGGCTTTAGGGTGTTGAATTTAAAGGGAATTATGTGTAATGCTTTTAAGTAAGCTCTTGTTACATATTTTGATTTTTTTTTTTATTTGATCAAGGTATGAACTTAATTGTTTGACTGTCTTTCGTTAATTATTATCCTTAATTGAAAAAATATTAAAACATTTAGAACTTCATATAAACTATTTAAGACCAAATTTTTCCTTTTCCCTTAGAAATTCTATTGCATTAATATAATTTTGATTAGCTTTTCTCTTTCAAATGGAATTGTTCATCAATTGAAATATGAGGCTGTCACATCATTTCTTACTAATGAAGCCTCTCTCTATTCATTCTAATGAATTATTCACAAAAGGGAAGCATGAAACTAACTTAAATGTCTACCCTAATTGCTAATTTAATTTCAAGATTAGTATTAGTATGTATTATATAGTCTAAGTCTATTGAAATCCATGGAATAGAGGAAATACTACACTTTATTAGCATCCTCTACCTAGAGAGAATTATTCATTGTTTTAAACACGATACTGTCACTTGATTGCTTGATAGTAGGACTCCTCTTTAGAGTAGTCCAAATCCATTGAAATTAATCTAACAAAGACGCTATTACTCTTGATTAACTTTCCTTATAATGAGAAAATTGCTCATTACTTGTAACATGATACTCTTACTTGAAGTTTTTGGGTCCATATCCAAAGAAGTCCATCAAATAAAGGAGATATTGCCCCTAATTAGCTTTCTTTATCGGGAGAGAATCATTCATTATGTGAACTTGAGACTATCATCCAATTGCATGATAATAAGGCTTATCATTTAGTTTCAAGGATTTATTCACACAAAATGATCATCCAATTAAGATCAACGTCTCCACTAAACCTTAATTTCATTTCAATATTTACGTCAATATGCCTTAGGATGTTTGAATCCTTTAAAGTCTATTGAAGAAAGGAGTCCTTCATATTGATTAGTTTTTGTTATTAAGATGGAATGCTTTATAGCCTGAGAGAAGAGGCCATCACATCTTTTCTTGCTAACAAATCTTCTTCTTTCATTCCAAGGACTTATTCATATAAAGGAATCATGAAATTAATTTAAATGTTTAAACTGATCACTGATTCTATTGAGAAAAGTGCATTTACATGTCTTGTGTACTCCAAATCCACAAAATTCCATTGAATAAAGTAGATATTACTCTAGATCATTATTGGTATTAGAGCCTTATGCCCAATGCCTAGTACCTAGTTCCTAGTTCTTAGTTTCTAGCTAAATGAAGACCTTTATATAGTTTGTGAAAGTCTTGGTTTTATTGGTGTCTCATTGTTAAAACCTTAAGTTGTGCTAACTTTTTACTTGTGTTTATCGTGTGAAGGCATGTAGAGTTGTGGCATAAGATGTAGATAATGATATGGTGAGGCATGGATAGGTTAAGACCTAATTGACTATTTAGAAGTAATAGTCTTTCTAGGAGTAGGAATAAAAAAATAATTATTAGTGAAGATTTAGATAATAACTATTTACAGAAATAGACTCTTCCTCTCTCCTCCTATTCCCATGTTTATACATAAGAAAGTTTCTGAACAAAAAATGATTATATTATTAAGACTATTGAAGAAACTTTGTCCTCATCTTAGGGTTATAACAATTTCTTTCTCTATCCCAAGAGCTTATTAGCTTACACCAATAAAAGTATAAATTTCTCCATATGGGATAGTTCAAGTAGCATTAAAGCTTGCTACTATAGTGGGTTTAAATAACTCAATAATTATCTATATTCATGATAAAAGATATAATAGATTTCATGACTCCTTATTAAGAGTAGTTTAATCAACCTCAAGTGATGGACCTATATGGTTTTCATGTTTTTCACATTTTACTTTATCATTATTAGATTCTAATAGGATACATACTTTATGTTTGGATACTAAAATTGAAGGATTTGATATGATACCCACATCAAAAAATCTAATCGTTATCTATAGGATACATTATAATGTTATGAACACCATATTCCAACAAGATATGCAGATTTTCCTTATCTATAGGATATATTATAAGGTTATGAACATTGTATTCTAGCAAGATATGTGGATAAAGGAACTACCACATTGTTTTTGACTAATGGCTCAAAATCTAATGTCTTGGTTCCAAAAACAATTACTAGGAATCAGGTTAAAATACTTGAAAGATGGACGTTAAAAAAAAATAGTTAAACCCATTAAACATGTTAATAGACAGATGGATGAAATAATTGAATTCAAAGATAGAGATGTCAAAATTCAATTTGCTTAATCTAAAAGTGTGAGGTTAAACCTCGAAAGGAAAAAGAAAAGGTTATCTTTTTATTGCCATTGATATCTTTTTGGCCTAAGGACTTGTTCTTCCTTAAAAACATTAGGCCTTTGATGTCTTCACATGCCTTCATCATTGCTACATGGTTGTGATCTATTATGCCATTTACTACCTTAGTTCTTCAAGACCATATTGGACATTACTTAAAAGTAAGTCCTTTAGGAACACATTCATCTTCCATTGCAAAGTTAGAGGGTATTTTAGAGGTTGGTTTTAAGTGTTTAATCACTCTCTCACAATTTACTCTCCACTAAGTTTAACACTTACAATAAATATAACTAATACCAAATGATGGATTACTTGCTAAGGAGAAGGTCAAGTACTCCCAAACATAAAGGAGTGTGACACCATTTTTGAGTGAAACACGTGAGGCATGTTTTGTATCCAAATCATTTTGTATAGAAGTAATACTAAGACTTCCAAAGACAAAGTGTAGAGAGGGAGTTAGTGATATGTCCTTCATGATCAAAGCTATACAACAACAATTTAAGCACATGAATAACAGATTTGATGATATAAAGGAGAGGATGGAGGAGCAAGCTAATGCAATAATAGAGTTACAAATGAGGTGTGGGGACTATATGATTCCTATTGTAAGAAGGAAAATGAGACGAGCCTATGACCATGAAGCTGATGTAAAAAATGATGAATTTGATGATCGGGCTATTGTGGTTAGAATTGCCAATAATAGAAAGGATCAGAGAGAATTTAGGAGGTGAGGCACCTATGACTGTGATTTGGGTAGCATTAAAATGACAATTCCTCTATTCCAAGGTAAGTATGATCTTGATGTGTACTTAGAATGGGAGAAGAAGGTTGCATTGGTTTTTGACTACCATAACTACTTTAAAGAGAAAAAGATAAAGCTTGCTGCCATTGAATTTACAAATTATGCTATTATTTGGTGGGATCAACTTCTTTTGACTAGGAGAAGGAATCATGAGAGGCCTATTGATACATGGGAAGAGATAAAGGCAATCATGAGGAGAAGGTTCATCCTTAATCATTACTATAAGGATTTGTACCAAAGGTTGCGAGGACTCACTCAAGGCACCAAAAGTATGGAGAACTACCACAAGGAGATGGAGATTGTCATGATTAAGGAAAATGTAGAAGAAGATAGAGAGGCAACTGTGGCTCAATTTTTGCAAGGGCTAAATACAAACATAGCCAATGTGGTTAGGTTGCAACACTATGTGAAATTATAAGACATGGTGCACATAGGAATGAAAATTGAAAGATAACTTAAACAAAAGGGTTCCATATGGTTTGGGTATAATTCAAGTTCAACTTCATCTTAGAATCTGAATTGGAGTAGAAAGGACAAGAAAGCTGATTATTAGTCTAAAGCTAAGCTATCTAAGAGCAAGAATGTGGTTTCTAGAAAGAAGGCAGGTAATTCTAATCCTAACCAAGTAGAAATTAAGATGTCAAATATTTTAAGTGTTTGGGAAAGGGTCACATTGCATCTTAATGTCCAAATAAGTATGTAATGGTCTTGATAGGTAATGGTGATGTTAAGACTGCAAGTGAATTAAATGATGATTTTGTATCATCATTAGAGGGTGAAAGTGATAGAGAGGAGTACCAACTAATAGAGTAGCTCTCGTCACAAGGCAAGCATTAAATGTGCATGTGAAGGAAGAGAACGAGGTGTAATAAGATAATATCTTTCATACAAGGTGTCTTATCAAAAATAAGGTATGAAGTATGATTATTGATGGTGCGAGTTGCACTAATGTAGCTAGTACAATTAAGGTTGAATAGTTGAATTCACCTACCTATAAAGCTTTATAGGCCATATAAGTTTTAATGGTTGAATGAGAGTGGTGAAGTCAAGGTAAATAAATCAGTGCTTGTGTCATTTTCTATTGGAAGGTACCATGATGAAGTTTTATGTGATGTTATACCTATGCATGCAGGTCATATTCTATTAGGAAAGCCATGACAATTTGACAAATAAGTTATGCATAATGGCTTCAAAAACTGATATTCCTTTGTAATGAATGAAAAACTTGTCAGCCTTATTCCATTATCACCTTAACAAACTTATAAGGATCTATTAAGGATTAAAAATAAGAGTGAATAGAAAAGCGAGATTAAAAAGAGAGGTTAGAAAAAGAGGAATAATCAAAACATAAAAAAAAGGAGGAAAAGTGAGGACACAAGAGAATGAGAAGAAAAAAGAAAGTTTATATGTAAAAGAAAGTGATGTCAAAATAGCATTTTATGCCAAACAACTTATCATTGTACTTATGTACAAAAAGGATTATTTTAACACTAACAAGTTTGACCTATCGTTGCCTAATGCTGTTATTTCTCTTTTATAAGAATTTGAAGATATATTCCCTGAGGATGTTCTAAGTGGATTACCACTTAAGAGAGAAATTGAGCATCAAATTGATTTTATCCTTGGTGTATCCATTCTAAATCGGCAAGCATATAGGAGTAAACTCGAGGAGACAAAGGAGCTTTAAAAGTAAGTTAAGGAACTTATGTCAAAAGGATATATGAGAGAAAGCATGAGTCTTTATGTTGTTCCTATTCTACTTGTACCCAAGAAGGATAGGACTTAGAGGATATGTCTTGATTGTCGAGCAATCAACAAAATCACTATAAAGTATTGTCACCCCATACTTAGGTTAATTGATATGTTAGGTGAATTGCATGGTTTATGTGTCTTTTCTAAAATTGATTTGAAAAATGGATATCACCATATTAGAATGAGAGAGGGAGATGAATGGAAAATAGCTTTCAAAGCTAAGTATGGTCTGTATAAATGACTTTTTATGCCATTTGGTCTCACTAATACACTGAGCACTTGTATGCAATTGATAAATCATGTTTTGCATACATTCATCGGTAAATTTATAGTTGTGTATTTTGATGATAATATAGCAAAAACTTAGAAAAACATCTTGATCATTTATATTCTATTATAATTATTTTATGTTATGAGAAATTGTATGCTAATTTCAAGAAATGTTCCTTTGTATTAATGAGATCATATTTCTTGGCTATGTTATGAGTGTTAGAGGTATTAAGGTTGACGAGGAAAACATTAGGGTAATCTATGATTGGCTTACACCTAAGTTAGTTAAAGATGTGCCAATTTCTATAGATTCTTTGTTATGGACTTTAGCACCATTACTGCACCACTAACTAAAGTTATTAAAAAGAACATGGGTTTTAAGTGGAGTAGTAATCAAGACAAAGCTTTTAAGTACATAAAGGAAAAATTAAGTTTTACACCCTTACTTTTTTTACCTAACTTTGCAAAAGATTAAGTGTGATACTTTAAGTATTAGCATTAAATTATTTGTGTTTGCCTATGAGTTCTTTGAAGGAGTTGGTTGTGAAAAGTGCTCATGGGGGTGGTCTGATAGGTCATTTTAGAGTTAGAAAAACCATAGATGTCTTAGCTGAACATTTTTGTTGGCCACACATGAAACAAGATGTTAAGATGTTAAAAAGTTATGTGAGAAATGCATAACATGCAAATAAACTAAATCTAAAGTTTTACCCCATGGCTTGTACACCCTTTTACTCTTACCTCCCCATCTTTGGGTTGATTTATCTATGGACTTTATACTAAGGTTGTTGTGGTCAAAAAGTGGTAGGAATTTTGTATCTGTTGTTGTTGACAGATTTTCAAAGATAGCACACTTCATCCCATGACATAAAACTAAAGATGCAAACAATATGGTTGAATTATTCTTTAGAGAATAGTATGTTTGCATGGCATGCCTCAGAGTATTGTTTCAGATCAAGATACAAAGTTCTTAAGCTACTTTTGGAAGATTTTGTCGGGTAAGTTAGGTACTAAACTATTGTTTTCAACTACTTGTCATCCACAAACTGGTGGACAAACTTAGGTGGTTAATTAAACTCTTTCTACTTTGTTACCTATTATTATTTGAATGAATTTAAAAATTTGGGAAGCTTGTTTACCACATGTTGAGTTTGCATATAATAGGAGTGTTCATTTTTCTACTACTTACTCTCCATTTGAAATTGCATATGGTTTTAATCCTTTGACTCCTTTGGATTTGATACTTATGCTTATCGATGAGTATACTAGTTTAGATGGTGAACACAAGGATGACATGGTGAAGAAATTGCATGAGAAGGTGCGGCAACATATTGCAAAATGAATTGAGCAATATACATCCCATGTTAATAAAGGGCAAAAGAAGGTGGTGTTTGAACTTGCCAATTAGGTTTAAGTGCATATATGCAACGAACAGTTCCTAGCTCAGAGGCATTTAAAGTTATAGCCTAGAGGAGATGGTCCATTTTAAGTAGTAGTACAAATTAATGACAATATCTATAAGTTGAACCTTCTTGATGAGTATAATGTAAGTGCAACTTTTAATGTTTCTAATCTTTCCCCTTTTGATGTAAGTGATGGTTCAAGGATGAATTCTTTTAAGGAGAGGGGGAATGATAATAAACTTGGAGATGATGGGTGGAAAGCTTCAAAGGATGCAAAAGATCCATTGCACATTTTAGAAGGTCTAATAACACAAGTTAAAGTCAAAAAAGATGAAAGATACAATAATTGGGTTAATTGAAGACATTCAGGCCAACCAAGCTACAAATGATGCGAATTCAAGCTTGAAAGAGAGTTAAGGCCTTATTAACATGATTGGATTGCTTAATGGGTCGGGGTTAAGAAATGTCATTCACTCCTATATAAAAGTTTGTCCTAAATAAGTATTTGTTATAAAAGTGGGAGTTTTCTTAATAAGAATTTGTCATAAATAAGAGTTTATTCTAAACAGGTATTTGTCCTAAATAGAAATTTAAGTCTCTTTTAGGGTTGTTATCTTAGCTTATAAATAGGCACCTCTTTGTAAACTAAAAAATCAGACAATTTGAGAAATAAAAGTGAGAGTTTTCTCTTGTGGTTCTTTCATGAACTAAAGAACTTAACAAGAAATAACTCTTCTTATGGCATTGAAGTTGACTTATCACTCATAATTCCCTTCTTTTCTTAATTATGGCATTTATGTTCTTCTTAATACCCTATGTTCATGTTCTTTTGAATATTGGGTTTGAGGTTTGTGTGATTGAAATTTTACTTAGCTTTTTTGGGTATTGTTTATATCCTTATGTTTGTTGGGTCACTAAACCACATCTTTTAGGGTTCACATCAGAAGGACTCCAATTATATTAATAAGCCCTTGACACTCTTTCAAATTTGAATTCATATTATTTGTAGTTTGGTTGGCCCAAATGTCTTCAGTCAGCCCTTTTAGTGCTCCTTTTATCTTTTTTACTCTAGCTTATATTATTGGACATTTTGGAATGTGCAATGGATCTCTTGCATCCTTTAAAGGCTTCTATGCACCATCTCCAAGCTTCTTATCACTTAAAGGTTGTAACACAAAGGTGTGTGACACCATTTTTTGGTGAAACACATACGTGTTTTGTGAGGTATCCTAATCATTTTGTGTAGAATTAACACTATGTCTTCCAAAGAAAAAGGTGAAATTGAGTACGGAGGTAATGATGTGTTATTTATGACCAAAGCTTTGAAACAGTAATGTGAGCACATGAATACTATATTTGATAATTCGAGGATGAATACTTTTAAGGAGTGAAGAAATGATGACATTCATGGAGATACTGATGCATATAAGGCATCTAAAGATCCATTAAGCATTCAAGAAGGGCCAATGATATGTTCCGAAGGTAAAAAGATGAAAGAAGCACAAAATGGGCTGATTAAGGAATTCAAGCTAACCAAGTAATAAATAGTGTGAATTTAAGCTTGAAAGAGGACCAAGGCTTCATTGATGTGATTGAAGTACTTAATAAACTATTGTTAAGTAATAAAATCCACTCGTAAGTAGGAGTTTGTTATAAAATAAGAGTTTACAATAAAATAGGAGTGTTCCTATATTTTAGGAGTATATCATTGTCTCTACTTTTAAGGTTAGATTATTACTTTAGCCTATAAATAGGCTTGATTTCAATGTTAAAAGATATAGATCATTGGTGAAAAAAAAGTGAGAATTTTCTCTTTCAATTCTTCATTGAACTTTGTGAATCTAACAAGATTATTGTCTTGTGCATCCCAACCTAACTTATCACTTCCAAATCCCTTCTTTTTGGAGTGTGACATCTATATTCTTCTTTATACTTTCGGCTTTTCTTCCCTTGAACTTTGGAACTAGTTTTATACCTTAAACTCATGTTCCTTTGAACATTGAATCAAATTTTTACTTTTATTAAACCTGATTTAACTTTCTTGGAGTTTTGAATTCCTTGTTTTGCTTATGGGTTTCATTGTACTCTTTAGGGTTCACATCATGTTGTTGCACCTTCATTAGCGACTTTAAGCATTAGAGGTGGTGTTGAGATCGATCATATGATTCCTTACAAGAATACTGCATTAGAAGTTTGTGATGATTTAAATGGAGAACCCATCTTTGTTGATTCCATGGATGAATTATTCCAAAGTTCTAATACACGAGAGTGGAATGAAAATATTGGCCTAAGTAATGTAGCATGAAGAAATGAGACTTATAAGAAAAAAGCTATTGAATCAAATTAGCATATAAAAAAACATCTTAAAAGAAATAATACAAAGCGAAAATCTAGAGGGGCATTTATTATTAAAGAAACAATTGATCAATTGATTGATAGTGTTACTCAAAATAGGAAAACAGACTTTCTATGATGTTTTATGCCTAAGGTCATGAAAGTTATTCATTCTCTACTAGATGTTGAAGAAAATAGTGATTTTTTATGGATGCAATAGAGTTACTTTGAGACAATAAAAATATAGAGATTTATTCTTGATTAACGACTAAAGAAATGTTTAATCATGTGTAATCCTTGTTAAGAAGCTATATTGAGAGAACATTTAGATTACGAAATAGAAAATGGAAAATATTTAATGACACATTATTCATTTTAAGTGCAAAGAGATATTGTTATTGCATTAATGGCCTTACATAATTATATTCATAAAAAAAAAAAAACATGTGATCTAGCTTTTAAGAGATTTGATCAACATCCTAAAGGTTGTATTACTTGAATCCAGCAGAGAATTAGAATTTCCTTTAATAAACTCAAAATCAAAATCAAAATCAAACACAAAAAGTATTATTTTCCATCTAGTAAAGATTCGTTTAGAGGTGATATTTTTAACATCTTTAGTAAGGATTTCCTTTGCTGCCTTACAGTCAATTCTTAAAAGGAATTTTTGATTTGACGGATCACTTTCAAATTTTGAATACATAGCACAATGGCTAAGATTTCTTTTTTAATAGTAAATTAATTGACTCTAGGTCCTCTCGAGACTCCTGAAGTAAGGTGAACAAGTTATTCTTTTAAGTTAGGCTTTTGCTTAAAGATTCCTCTATAATCCTTATTTGATGCATTAGTTTCAACTATTTTAAAAGCTTCAAGATAAGGAAGAGTTAAACATGACAATTCTTTTATTTTTAATTTTATCTTCTTAATTGCCTTAGTATGCTCATTTGTCCATTCAGAGGATTCTTCTTTAATCTTTCAAATAAAGACTTAACATTATAAGTTAATTCTTTATAGAATTTTGAAATATAATTCAAATATCCTAAAAACCTTTGCAATTGTTATTTTTCTCTAATTTCATTAAGAATTTAAAGGCAAACTTTATTGCTTGATCAATAGGAATAATAGTATTATTTTTAATGAAGTGACCAAGGAATTTGACTCTGGTTTGGAATAACTTCATTTTTTTAATTGATACATCTAATTTGTCTTTGTCAATAACCTTTAAAAATAGGTTTATATGCTTAAAATGTTGTTCTATTGTGTTAAAAAATACTAACACGTCATCAATATAAATAATAGTAAATGCTACATAAATATTAAATATTTCATTCATAAATCTTTGAAATTCAAAGGGTGTATTTTTTAATCCCAAAGGCATTATATTACATTTATAGTGCCCAAATGGTACTATAAATACTATTTTATACTTATCCTTCTCATGAATCTGGATTTACTAATAACCAATTTCATATCAAATTTTACAAATATCTAGGTTCCATAAAATCCTATTAAGCAAATCTTTCTTGTCAAGTGTAGGATACCTAATCCATCTCCAGGTGTAATTTAAAGGCTTATAGTTAATAATTAATCTTGGAACTTCTTGCTCCAATTTTGCAACATTTTCAATATAAAATACTCAGTAACTCCATAAGTTGTTACCTTTTCTAATAAGTCCCTTCTTTGAGAGATCATTTATTTCCTTTTCTAAATGCTTTGGCCCCATAACTATAGGCTAGGCCTTATTCAGAATTTGACTTCCATTAAAAGTCACTTTATATGGTAGTTCATGTAGGAATCTTGGCATAGACTATTTTTTCTAACTTTCTTTGTATTTCCTGTATTTTGACTTGAATAACAAGAGTATTAATTTTTTCTTGTAAATGTTTATTCTTAATTTCATTATGAAGAGATTGAATAAATCTCTCTTTTCTTTTTGTTGCCTTTTGAAGTAAATCTATCTCCCTATATTGAGGAATAGATATAAACTTAAAATTAATAAAGTTTCCATCTATTTATAAGAAAATCCCTTTATCACTAACTTCCTTAATAGGATATACTATAAGGAAGAAAGGATTTCCTAAAATAATATCTTGTGATAGATTTTTAACCAATACAAATGGAATTTTAATAAAATTTCCTTGTTGCATATAACAGCTTGAGATAATTTATATTTAATGACAAGTTTGCTTTTATTAGCAGTATTTAACACTTTTTTTGTTTTTGAAAAGTATTTTGAAGGAACTATTCTTTCATTAATATAATTCATGTCAATGCCTAAGTCAATTTAGGTTATGGTAGAAAAGATATACTCCTTATTGACTACTATAGTAATCTAAGTATGTCATTTATTGGTAATAACCTTATCAATTAAATTAATGTATTAAAGAGTACTTAACTCTATTTTAAAGAAGTATTTGGAATTTTAGGAGGATCTTTGTCCTTTTTAGTTATTGATTTCAGTATTAATTCCCTTTCTTTTAATCCTTTTATCTTAGTTTTAACTGATTAATTTTAGTTTTAAGCTCTCTAATAAAAGATTTTATTGTCGCTTTTGTAATTTTTAAACTAAAATAGTCATTTTTAATTTTCTGAATAACAACTTTTAAATTGTAATCTTCTTCTAATTCTTTAACCCGTGTTTCGTTTCGAGACAAATAGATATATTTTCCCAACTATTATCTTTTTTCTTTTGGATCTATAATCTTATCAATAAGATTTAATATCAAATTATCTTCTGTTTTAAGGACCAATAAGTCATTTCTTTTGCATAAACCTTGATAATAGTTGCATTAACCATTACAACTATCACCAAACTTGTCTTTATAGGGGTTATCTTTATCAAGAAGATCTACCTCTAAATCTATTTCCTCAAATTTATTTTTTCATAAGAAGATTTGCATTAATGACTTCTTAAGGTTTTCATTTATAAATAATTCAATTTTTTGTTTAATTTTACTTTTATTGGAATAATTTCATATTTTTTGCATTTATAATAAATAACAGTTTTCTTTTTCTTTTTCTGTGGAGCAGACTTTTTCTTTTCTTTTGATGTTTTTGTTTTTATAAAAGGGTTTTTTTTTTTTAAAGTATGCATTTATAACCCTTCTTCCTAAATTTTTTAGAATTATTCATAGGTGGATAACCCATTTGTTTACAAAAGTCTTTTAAGGCTCTTTTGCTTTGAACTTTTCATTTTATAATTGCCTATATAGTTTAATTTCATTACAAAGTTTATCCTTCAGCTACCACTTCAGTAGCTAATTCTTCAAAGGTGTAAGTAACGTAATCAATAACTCCGCCATGATAGGATTTTAACCTATTTTTTACTCTTTCAAAAAATAGGGTAGGTAACGTAGAAAAAAAAATTTTGTTTTTAGAACATACTTTGACTATCTTCTATAGTAGAAACTTTAGAAAAGAAAATATCTTTGTACTACCTAAAGTGGGATAAATCTAAACAGCATAAATTAATGAGTTATTCATATGCCTTATCTACCAAAAAGGTACCTATGGTAATAAAGTAGTTAGTAATTGTATAAATTAGTGTATTAACACTATTAACAAATTTCATTCCTTGCTATAAATATTTGGGAATTAGCTTCTTTTGACAAATAAAAATTCTACTAGCCTTTAACTTGTCTAGTAAACCCATTTACTATAAATCTTGCTATTTGGGAGTCAGAATTATCTCATTTAGATTTTGCAACAGTGACAAATATCATCACATAATAGAGTAGAATGAGAATATAATTTTCTGTCATTTCATCTAAATTCCATTCTACGATGTTGCTACCATCGTATTATATAATTGTACTCAAATTGTTCCTCTAACAAGAGTTTGATTGGAGTTTATTTGAGATAATATAATTTTGTAAGGATTTTATTGAAAGTCATTTTGCTAATTTCCATTCTTCCCTTTTTATAAGAAGGTGATGGATTTTTTTGACCTAAGTATTGTTTTGATAAGAACATTTCTTAAAGTTTGTTCACATAATCCTCAGCTTTTGATTCTTTTTCTGTAATTATTCCTCTTTTCCTAATATATAAGTAAATTTTTCTCTTAATCCAAGGTTTTTTAACTTTTTGATTATTTCATTAAACAATTCTATTTTTTCAGGATTCTTACAAGATATGTTGTAATTTATTTCTTCTAATGACATGGGTTTAAATAAAACCCTTTTTTCCATGTATGGTTTAACTAGAGGTGTTAGAGATTTCTAAGCCATTTCTTTTATCTTTTCTTTAACTTTATTAAGATGATTTCCTATTGAATAAAGATAAAGATTAGTACAATTTCCTTGTCCCATAATAGCACTAATAGAAGGCTCAGTTTTATATGGTGAACCTATAATTTCATGAGCTTCTATTTTTACACTTTGGTTAATTGTAAATGGGTGAATACTATTAACCCTTTTTCCTTTTATTGTAACATATTCCTGATATTCTTTTTCAAGAACTATGCGTTCTTTTGGGATAGAAAAATTTGGGAAATTTTTTTTCTTAAGTTTGCAAAACTTTTCCAAATAAGTAAATATATTTATAGCTTTCATACTATTGGTATATATCTTATGACATTTATGTCATGCTTCTCATTCTTTTTTATCAAAGGTCATAAAGAACCATTTTCTTTCTATAGTATTTTCAGGACAGTAAAATAACTCTCACATTTTCATCTACACTACTTTGAGGACATAAAGGCTCCTATCTTGATCTTAATATCTTATAACAAAAAGAGAAGGAAACCTAGGCCTAGGTGCCTAATTAGATGTTTGTAGTAGTTCATCAGCTACATAAGCAGAAGTTGAGGGACTAACTTGCTTTCTTATTCTTCTACTGCCTTCTAACTCAATGATTGGTACGAATGAGATAAAGAATTTATGTTTAACCTTTTCTTTTCCTTTTTTGAGGTTTAACTTCACACTTCTAGATGGATTAAATCAGATTTCAACATCCTTATCTTGGAATTCAATTACTTCTTCCACTTGTCTATTAACTTGTTTAACAGGTTCAACTACCTTTCCTAATACCCATTTTTTAGGTACTTTAACTTGATCCCAAGCAACTGTTTTAGGAATCATAACATTGGATTTTGATCTATTAGTCCAAAATAATGTAGTAGTCCCTTTATCAGCATATCTTGTTATAATATCTTTAATTCTTAAGATGATGGTGTTCATAACTTTGTAATGTATCCTATAAATAAGGACTAGATTTTCCAAAGCAAACATCATATCAAATCCTTTAGTTTTAATATTCAAATATAAAGCATGCATCAAATTAGGATTTGATAGTGATAGGGTAAAATTAGGAAAACAAGAGAACCAAATAGGCCCATCACATAAAGTAGATTCAATTACTTTTAATAAGGAGTCATGGAAATGGTTATGTTTTTTGTCTCTAACACATATAATTGCTGAGTTATTTAAACTCAGTATAGTAGTAGGTTTTAACACTACTTGTACCATCCCAATGTGAATAAATTTATACTTTTACCAATGTGAACTAATAAGCTCTTGGGATAGAAAGCAGAAATCATTGTAACCCTAAGTTAAAGGTTAAGCTTCTTTAATAGTTTTAATAACATAATTGATCTTAGAAAAGAAACTTCCATATTTATAAACCTAGAAAGACAATGAAGAAGGAAAAGTCCAATTTTGTAAATAATTATTATCTAAATTTTCAATAATTACCATTCCTTTATTCCTAGAAAAACTATAACTTCTAAATAATCTATCAGGTCTTAACCTATCTATGCCTCACAATTTCATTATCAACTTCTTAAGCCATAACCTTACACACCCACACATGACTAATATGAGTACAAAGGCAATGTGACTTAGAGTTTCAATAATGACACACTAACAAGTTTAAACTTTCAATTATTTAGAAAAGTAATATTCCTCTAGATTCAAGGCTCTTAGATTCAAGGACAATTCTTCATTACAGGAAACTTGAGATCAACACTTGGTTCCTTAACAATAATGTTTCTCCCTTTGTTGCAAGGGGTCATTCACACAAAATGACCATGCACTTGATATCCATTTCTACTACACCAAATATTAATTTCATCATGACTTACACATCAATTTACCTTAGGTTGTCTAAATCCATTCATGTCCATCAAAAAGTAAAACTTTTGATTAACTTTCTTTGCAAAGAGAGAATCATTAATTTGTAGAAACTTGAGACTATCACTTGATTACTTAGTACTAAGGCTTCACCTCTCATTGGAACGTATAATCACATAAAATGATCATACAATTAACATCTAAGTCCACGTTAAATGTTTTTTTTTTTTCATTATGACAAGCAAATCAATACTACTTGGGTAGCTTAATCCATTGAACTCCATCAAAAGAAGGAGTCATTATCTTGATTAGCTTTTCCTACAAGGCTACAATGATTCATTGCCTAAAAGATGAGATCATCCCTTTATTTCTTACTAATAATGTTTCTCATTTTGTTCCAACGAGTCATTTAATCAATAATCTCAAAATTAACTCAATTATCGATTACTAATTTTAAAGGGGCATGCACATTTCTATGGCTTAGGTAGTGCAAATCCCTTAAAGTCTATTTAATAAATGAGTTATTACTCTTCATTAATGTTGCTTACTATAAGACAGCCATTCATTTTTTAAAGCATGAGACCATTACTTGATTAATTGACCATAGAATTTCTCTTATGGGTAGTCTAAAACAATTAAATTCCATTAAATCTAAGAGCAAATTATCTTGATTGGCTACCATTAATAGGTGAGAATCATTCATTGTTTCATATTTGAGACTGTAACTTGAATTTTTTGTAATAATGCTTGTCCTTTCACTATAAGGAGTGATTCGTGTAAAATGTTTTAGGAATTGTAGATGTATTTATTGAATAAATATGCCATGGAAATGATGATTTGAAATTTTGATTCCTAAAAGCAAGTCAATCGCTTGTTAAATTAATTACAATCTAGTCTAGAAAACAAAATAATTACTAGAGTAATCTTCAATTCTTCTTCTCTTTCAAGCCTATTGGTGGGTTATTGTAAACCACCACCATCCAAGTGTTGAACTTCTAACAATAATTTACCTAGACAAGGAGGAAATAATTCTTATAACCTAAAACCCTTCTAAAAAGGAAGGGAGGAGGCCAGTAACCTTAATGTGCTATGTATGTAGCATCTAACCATTTTGTAAGGTATTCATAAGGATTCTAACTTCAAAACAGTATTTAGGTGACTTGTTCCAATTTTCAAATAAATTACACTTTAGCCCATATATTTCAATTATCATATAGTGGACCCTATAAGTTTATCAAATTCTTGAATAAAATACAATTTGATCTACATTTTATATTTTCTTAATTTTCATTATGTGTGTGACCCATTAAGATCCTAACATGTTCGCAATGAATATGAATTATAATCTTAAAGGATTTGATAAGTTAAACTCCTTTAATTTATCATTAATTCTATAATTAATTCATTCATTCATTTTCATAGATTAAGATTAATGTCTAGTCACATATCATGACCACCTATATGTTAAGACTGTCAAAGTGGTTTGACTAATCCTTTCAATGTAAAGTCTCTCATTGTAATTCAATCCTTTTATGATACTAATGTTACAATTAGACATAAAATATGGAATTAATGTCTACTCCATATTGTCCAATTTTATTAGTTTCCAAACATTCATATGGTCATTGATTTCATGAATAAGATCATAACTCCATATGAATTATTATTTCACCTTGCATAAGGATTTCTTGAATCAATACTTATTAGGAATAAACAAAACATTCATTTGTGATCACTTTATAACTCTCTATGAATGAGATCACAACTCTTTATAAATGGCATCATAACTCCTTATGAATTATTATGCCACTTAAAGCAAGGATTTCTTAAATCAATATTTGTTGAGAACAAAAAGAACATTCATTTATGATCACTTCATGGTGGTGAACTCTTTATTGACCACTCAACTATCTCTATATAATTCATGATATACCTAACTTTACCCTTATAAGCAATTTGTGATTAGGAAAACCTAAAGGTGAGATTAAAGCATACCAATTTCTATATGAGATACCTTAGTGATCTCAAGTCCAATGAAATTCTTACATGACCATCGCATGAAAAATTCCTTAGACACATAAGTAATGTTCCATTTGAAAATTCTCATAATGAGTCAATTTAGGGAACTTGTTCAACTAATAAGCACCCATATGTTTGTTAAAGTATCTTTATGCTTCAGTTTATGAAATTAACTGCTTCTTTAAAAGAAAGAAGCACAACATATGCCAGTCTCATAGCTCTATCAATGTCCAATCTTAATGGTGCATCAACTAAAATATTCGGGAATAATTCTTTGATGTTATAGGTATCTCATAATTATAATCATATCAGAATTACCTTTGCAAAGTATATTTATTTTATGGACTTTATCTTTAAAGTTTATCGATGATTATATCATTATATAAATAATACTAAAGATAAAGAATGTTTTTAATTGATATATAATATGCTGAAAATGTATTTATAATAGTAATCAACACATTGGCTACTAAGGCATGCACTAATAAAATGATCATACAATTGGCACCATGTTTAGACTAAACATTAATTTCATTGGGACTACATGTCAATACACATTGGGTAATCTAAATCCATTGTTATCCATCCAACAGAGGGGCCATTCAACTTAATTAGCTTTTCCAACTTAGATTGAATGGTTAATTCCCTAAAATATGAGATAGTGACTTCATTTGTTCATAATAAGCCTACTTCATTCTAAGGAGTCATTCACATAAAAGAATAGTGAAATTAACTTAAATATCTACATTGATCACTAATTTCATTATGATATAATTGTTTTATGTCTTGCATAAAGGAGACTATCATCTTGACTAGCTTTTCATACGTTTAGAGAAGGTTTATTACCTGAAAGACAAGACAATCACTTAATTTTTGGCTAATAAGGCTTCCTTTTCATTCCAAGGCATCATTCACATAAAGGAATCATCTAATTAACTTAAGCATCTAAACTAATTATCAATTTTATTGTAGGATGCACTTTATTATGTCTAGGGTAGTCCTAATCCATTGAAGTTCCTAACTTGGTAGTACATGATCATCCAAAAAGAAACATAAAAACTCTAAAACATGCAAATATGATATAAATAAAATTTAAAAGCAATGAAAAACAGAAAAATATAAAACTTCTATTAAAGAAAGAGACTTATAGAAATAATCCTTTCATTCCACAATATGTTGTTATAGGATTTTATTATACATAGGTAGTGACTGAACAGAGAAGAGAGAGAGGAGAGCAAACATAGTTCTAAAAAGAAGCAAAATTTGACTTGCTTTTTCTATGGCAAAGAGGTCTTCTAATACACATAAAAGGTGATAATCATGATTCAAGGAATCTCTTTTATATTCCTTACTTTTCCTAAAGTTTCTTTAATAAAAGTTTTTGGATCTTGAGACTACATTTCCACCAAACATTGTTTGTCCATTTGCCCTTTACAACTCATACAGGTCTTAAGAATCTTGCATAATATCATCATTAAGGTGTCCTTGACTACTTTTAGCTTGGTTTGCTTGCATGTCCTCTCTAGTTGGACCAATTTAATAACCTTTCTTTTGATACCAACTCCATTAAAGTATTCAATATTACTTCTAGGTTGGATGGCATGGGCTTCAACAGTGGAGCTTTAGGCATATTAATGCAAATAATTCCTTTATCAATATAGACTCTGTCATCAAAGAAGTCAAACTTTTCCCACCATTGGATGTTAGTTCATCTTGCCAGCCATGGAATATGCTTGATATCAACATCTACGACATTAACCTATTTAGCCATAATAGTATAATCCCACCTGATAATCCATTGGACATGATACCAAACTCTAAACATTATTAATGGATCTTTAATCTCATCATTTATTTCACAAAACTATTATATTTGAATAAACCAATCAAATTTCCTTTACCTATTTTCATCTAATAAGTATTTTTTTTTTCATGCTTGGATATAATCAAAATAATTGTAGGTTTTATCCTTCCATCATTCCTTAAAATCTTAATAACTAAAGAGATCTCCTTACCATTCCTCTAGATAAATCCTCTTTCTACGAGTTCAATAACCAATGAGCTTGTTTCATGTAGTATCTATTGTTAATACCAACAATCCTTCGTACTAGCATAAGGATACATATCATCTTTATGATAAAATCTAGCAACCTCATTAGGTCTCAATTGAGCATAATTATTTTCCATAACACACAAAAAATATAAGTGCTTAGGGATCAAAGGATACATAATAGATTTATCCAAAGTTCACTCCTAAGTCATTACAAAATTTATCTACTTCTTTTACTTTTGCATCTTTATCTGGTGAATTAGCTAACTTTGCTAAGGACTATGGCCCTTGCATAAGAGGCCATTTACTCATACTATGGCTCCCTACAAAAATTTATAAATTAGGAAATCTAGTCAAGAGTTAGAATTTCCTTTAATAAATTCAATCTCAAAATGAAACATATAAAGTATTCCTTGCCATTTAGCAAAGATTTGTTTTGATATAACGTTCTTAACATGTTAAGTAAGGATATCATTTACTACCTTACAATCTATCCCTAAAAGGAATTTTGATTTACCAAATCATTTTCAAATTTTTGAACACATAACATAATGGCTAAGATTTCCTTTTTAATGGTAGAGTAATTAGCTCCTTTTCCAAGCTCCTAAAGTGAGGTAAACTAATTGTTCTTTTAAATCAATCCTTTGCTCAAGGAACCCTCCATATCCTTTATCTGATGCATCATTTATGCTATTTTGAATGCATCAGGATGAGAAAAACTAAGACATGGTAGTTCCTTTGTTTTTATTTTTATTTTCTTATTGCCTTTGTAAGTCCATCCATCCACTTAAGAGGATCTTTTTTGTAATCTATTAAAGAAAGGCTTAGCATCATAAGCTAATTCTTTATAACATTTTGAAATATAATTCAAGCTTTGCAAAAATCTTTGCAACTATAGTTTTTCTCTAATTTCATTATGAAATTTAAAGGCAAACTTTATTACTCTATCAATAGGGATAATAGTATCACTCCTAATGAAGTAACTAAGAAATCTAATCTTGGTTTGAAATAAATTCAATTTTCTAGCTAATAGAGCTAAACCAGCTTTCTCAATAACCTTTTAAAAATAGGTTTAAATGTTTGAAGTGTTGTTCAATTGTGTTAGAAAATACTAACATGTTATCTATATAAATAATAGTAAATACTGAATAAGTATTAAATATTTCATTCATAATTTTTTTGAAATTTAGAGGGTACATTTTTTAACCCAAAAGGTATTACTTTGCATTTATAGAATCTAAATGGAGCTGTAAATGCTATTTTATATTTATCTTTTTCATGAATCTAGATTTGCTAATAACCAGGTTTCATATCAAATTTTGATAATATCTGAACTTCATAAAACCTATTTAGTAAACCTTTCTTATTAGGTATAAGGTACCTAATTTATCTCAAGGCCTTATTTAAAGGCTTATAGTTAATAACTAAACTTAGGACTCCTCTTTCCAATTTTATAGCATTTTCAATATAAAATGGTATAGGTTATTACCTTTCTATATCAACCCTTATAAGAGATCATTTATTTCATTTTCATAGATCTCTAAATGCCTTAGTCCCATAACTATAGGCTAGGCCTTAATAGGTATTTGACTTTCATTAAAAGTTGTTTCATATGGTAATTCTATTACATGCGTTTTTCTATTCCAAAAGCCTATAGGAATCTCTTCAAAAACTAATGTTTCTAGTTTTTCCTATATTTCTTATATTTTAACTTAAATAACAAGCTTATTAATGTTTTTTGATGTAAATATATCTCCTTGTATTGAGGAGCAGATATAAACTTAAAGTTAATAATCTTTCCATCTATTTTGGTGAAAATTCCTTTATTGCTAATTTTCTTAATAAGATATAAAATGCATAAGAAAGGATTTCTCAAAATAACATCTTGTGATAGGGTTTTAACTGGTACAAATGGGATTTCTATACAAATTCCCTTATTGCATATAATAGTTTATGATAGCTAGTACTTAAAAATAAGCTTACTTTTATCAGTAGTATTTAACACTTCAGTGATTTTTTAAAACTATTTTAAAGGAATTATTCACTCATTAATATAATTCATATCAGTACCTAAACTACTAAGGTTATGACAAAAAATATATATTTTTTATTGATTGCTACATTAATCTAAGTATGTCATTTATTGGTACAACCCTATCAATTAAATTGACATATTAAAGAGTGCTTAACTCTTCTTTTAAAGAAGTATCTATAATGTTTGGAGGTTCATCTATTTTATCAAACATAGATCATAGAATTATTATTCTAGTTTTTAAACATAGATTCTAGAATTGTTATTCTACTTTATAGGTATGAGGGTTATTTGTTTAGAGAGAATAGATTTTGTGTGCCTATAAATTCCTTGCAAGAGCTACTTATGCATAAGGCTCAAGGGGGTGATCTAATAGGTCATTTTGGAGTTAGGAAAACCCTCGATGTCTTAGTTGAATATTTCTTTTGGCCACACATAAAACACGATGTTAAGAGGATGTGTGGGAAGTGCATAATATGTAAATAGGCCAAATTTAGAGTTTTACTTGATGGCTTGTACACTTTATGACCCATACTTAGCAAATCCTAAGTTGATTTATCTATAAACTTTGTATTGGGGCTACCATGATTAAAACATGGTAGAGATTCTATATTTATTGTTATTGATAGGTTTTTAAAAATAACACACTTCATTTCATGTCATAAAACAAACGATGCAAACAACATGGTAGAATTACTCTTTAGAGAAGTAGTAGGCTTGCATGACATGCCTTGAAGTATTATTTTAGATCAAAATACAAAGTTCTTGAACTACTTTTAGAAGATTTTGTGGGATAACTTAGGTACTAAATTATTATTCTCAACTACCTATGATTCACAAATAGATCAGAAAATTGAGGTAGCTAATTGAACTCTTTCTATTTTGCTACATACTATCATTTGCATAAATTTGAAAACATGGGAAGATTGTTTACTGCATGTAGAGTTTATATATGATAGAAGTGCTCGTTCTACTTCTAGTTCCTCTCCATTTGAAATTGTGTATGGTTTCAATTTTTTGACTCCTTTAGATTTGATGCCTTTACCTATTAATGAGTATGTAAGCTTAGATGGTGAATGCAAGGTGGAAATGGTGAAGAAGTTGCACTAACAAATCACACAAAGAATTGAGTAATATGCATCTTATTCCTTAAGTTTGGTGATTAGGTTTGGGTGCATGTGCATAAGGAAAGGTTCCCAATTTAAAAGCGCTCAAAGTTACACTTTAAAGGAGATGGTCCATTTCAAGTAATGACATGGATTAATGACAATGCCTATAAGTTAGACCTTTTTGGTAAATACAATATGAGTGCAACATTTAATGTTTTTGATTTTGCTCTTTTTGATGCAACTAATGATTTGAGGATAAATCCTTTTAAGGAGAGAGGGAATGATGAGATCCATAGAAACCAATGCATATAGGGTTTTAAAGGATCCATTGACCATTCACAAAGGGCCAATGACACATTCAAGGGGTAAAATGATGAAAAAAGCACTAAATGGGGAGATTAAGGATATTCAAACCAACCAAATAACAAATGGTGCAAAGTTAAGTTTGAAAGAGGACCATGATTTCATTAATATGATTAGAGTGCCTAATGGATTAGGGTTAAATAATAAAATTCACTCCTGAGTAAGAGTTCGTTATAAAATAGGAGTGTTCCTATATTTTAAGAGTATATTATTGTCTCCAACCTTTTTTTTTGTTCTAATAAGAACATTTCTTCTATTTTTTTGATACAATCTTTGGTCTCTGAAGATTCTTCTTCATTAATATATTCCTCTTTTCCTAAGAAAAAGGCTTCTTTCTCTTCTAATCAAAGGTTTTTTAAACTTTTAACTATTTCATCCACTAACTCAACCATTTTAGGATTTTTACCTGACATATTATAATCTATTTCTTTTGATGATATGGTTTAAATAAAATCCTTTTCTCTATCTCTGGTTTAACCAAAGGTCTTGAAGCTTATTGAGCTATTTCTTCAATTTTGTCTTAAATTTTATTAGGTTGATTTCTTATAGATTAAAGATAAGATTAGTATAATTTCCTTACTATAAATAGCACTTGTAAATGGATTTGCTTTATAAAAGGAAGCTATAACCTCACTCTTATCTACTTTGACACTTAAGTTTAGTGCAAAAGGGTGAACACTCATAACCCTTTTTCCTTTTTTGGAAATGTGTTAATGATCCCATATACTCTTTCAGGGCTGGAAATTTTGGAAAACGTTTCTTTTTAAGTTTATAAACCTTTTCCAAATAAGTAGAAATGTCTATGGTTCCTATACTATTGGTGTATATCTAATGGCATTTATGCCACACTTCTCATTCCTTATCATTAAAGGTCATAAAAAACCATTTCCTTTTTATAATACTTTTAGGAGAGTTAAATAACTCTCTCACCTTTTCATTTACCTCATTAACTAGTTCAAGGACATAAAGACTCTATCTTCATCCTAATATCCCATATTAGATAAAGAAGGTAGAAGCCTAGCTAGATGTTTCTAGTGGTTCATTAACCATAGAAATAGAAGTTAAGGGACGTAAGTCAACCCTATATTGAGGCTGATTAACCTGCTCTCTAATTCTTCTAATAGCTTCCAACTTAGTGATTAGCACTTAGGAGGTAAAGAATCTAGGTTTAACCTTCTTTTTTTCTCTTTTTTTGAGATTTAACCTCACTCTTCTAGATGTAGCAAATCGAATTTCGACATCCCTATCTTTGAATTCAATTATTTCTACCTGTTTAATAGGTTTAATTGCTTTTTTTAACTTCCATCTTTCAAATAATTTAACGTAATCCCAAGCAATCATTTTAGGAACCAAAACATTAGATTTTGACCTATTAGTAAAAAATGATGTTGTAGTCCTTTTATCTATATATCTAAGTAGAATTTGTTTAATTCCTAGAACAATGGTATTCAAAACCTTATAATGTATCTTGTAAATAAGGATTAGATTTTTTGAAATAGGCATCGTATCAAATCTTTTAGTTTAAATATCCAAATATAATACATGTATCAAATTATGATCTAACAATGATAAAGTAGAATTTGAAAAACATGAAAACCATATAGGTCCATCACTTAAAGTGGATTCAACTACTCACAATAAGGAGTCATAGAATCTATTATGTCTTTTCTCACAAACATAGATAGTAGGTGAATTATTTAAACCTAGTCAAGTAGTAGGTTTTAATGCTACTTGTACCATTCTAATATGGAGAAATTTGTACTTTTATTGGTGTGAGTAAATAAGCTCCTTGGAATAATTTGTACCACCCTAGTTTTGTAAATAATTATTATCTAAATTTTCACTAATAATTATTTGTTTATTTTTACTTTTAGAAAGACTATTACTTCTAAACAATCGATTAGGTGTTAAGCTATCCATGCCTTATGGTATCACTATCAACATCTTAACCCATAACCCCATATGTAAACACACAACAAAAGTGGGTACAAAGGTAGCACGACTTAGGGTTTCAACTATGAGACACTAATAGACTTATACTTTCTTAACTATTTAGAAGGTTAATGTCTAACTAGATATGGGTACACAAGGCTCTGATACTATTCGTATCTTGGGAGCACACGATCATACAAAAAGAAACATAAAAACCTTATAACATATAGATATGATATAAATAGAATTTTAAAGCAATTAAAAACAACAAAATATAAAACTTCTATTAAAAAAATAAAATTATAAAAGTAATGTGTTCATTTAACAATACATCCTTACAGGGTTTTATTATACATAGGTAATGACTTAATAGAAAAGAGGGAGGGAAGAGCAAACTTAGTTCTAGAGAAAAGGGAAATTCGACCTTTTTTGTCCTATAATGGAAAGGTATTCTTATACCTATAAAAGGTGATAACCATGATTAAAGGAATCTCTTTTATAAAGTAAAGTTGTCTTAGATTCCTTGTTTTTCCTAAAGTGGCTTTAATAGCTTTCGAGATCTATGACTACTTTTCCACCAAAAGTTGTTTGTATATTTTCTCTTTATAGCTATCTCATTTTAGGTAGTATAAAGATGTGTTTTTTTCAAAAGTTTTTACCAGAGAAGATAGATAGAGTATCTTCTAAAAAGAAAAATTCTTATCAAGATTACCTACCTTACTTTCATAAAGGGTAAAAAATAGGTTAAAAACCTATCATATTAGAGTTATTGACAACTCTAATTATACTTATGGAGAATTGGCTCCTAAGGTTATAGGAGAAGGTGTTAAATTTTGTAATGAAATAAAATTACATAGGTAGCTACAGAATGAGAAAATATAGGGTAAAAAGGCTTTAAGTGATTTTTATGAGCAAATGGGTTATCCACCTATAAAATATTCTAAAAAAATTCACAAAAAAGGGTTATAAACTCAGCACATAAAAGAAATCCTTTTATTCAAAGGAAAAATTAAAAGAGAAGAAAAAGCCTAGTCCATAAAAGAAGAAGAAAAATATAGTTGTTTATTATAAATGTAGAAAAATAAGAAATTATTCTAATAAATGCAAAATGAAATAAAAGATTTAAAAATTATGTATAAATGGAGGTCTTAAAAGATCATTAATACACATCTTATTAGAAGATGAATCTAATAAATTACATTTAGAAGTAGATCATCTCGAAGAAGAAACTAGCTCTTAGGATGACTTTGATAATAGCTGTAATGGTCAATGTGACTATTCTCAAACTTTACACAAAAAGCATAGCCTATTAGTCCTTATAAAGGATGATAATTTGATATTGAATCTTATTGATAAGATTGCAAATAAAAAAAAAAGAAAAAAAAAAGAAGAACAGTTGGAGAAATATCTTCATCTATCTCAAGATGAGACTAAATTAAAAGAATAAAAAGAAGACTATAGTTTAAAAACTGTTATTCAAAAAATTTAGAAATAATTATTATAGTTTAAAAACTAGAACAATAGCAATAAAACCTTTGGTTAGTTAGCTTAAAGTTGAGATCAATCAATTAAAAGCTAAAATAAAAGAATTAAAAGGAAGATTAGTAGTTTTGGAATCCATGTCTAATAAAATAGATTACCAAACATTCCAAATACTTCTTCTTTTTTAAAAACAAAAATATAAGTACTTTTTAATATGTCAATTTAATTGATAAGGTAATCATCAATAAATGGCATACTCAAGTTATTATAGCAATCAATAAAAAGTATATCTTTTTTGTCATAACCTTAATATATTCAAACACTGATATGAATTGTATTAATGAGAGAATAGTTCTTTCAAAAATCATTAAAGTGTTAAATACTATTGATAAAAGTAAGTTTGTTATTAAGTACAACCTATCATAAGTTGTTATATGTAATAAGGACATTTGCATAGAAATCCCATTTATACTAGTTAAAAACCTATCACAATCAATAAAAAGTACTTCTTTTTTATCATAACCTTAATAAATTTAGGTATTGATATGAATTGTATTAACGAGAGAATAGTTCCTTCAAAATACTTCTCAAAAAATTTTAAAGTGTTAAACACTATTGATAAAATCAAGTTTATTATTAAATACAAGTTATCACAAGTTGTTACATACATTGAGGGAATTTATTTAGAAATTCCATTTGTACTAGTTAAAAACCTATCACAAGATGTTATTTTGGAAAACCCCTTCTTGTACATGTTATATCTTATTAAAGAAATTAGTGATAAGTGGATTTTCTCCAAAATAGATGAAAAGCTTATTAACTTTAAGTTAATATCTACTTCTCAATACAAAGAGATAGATTTATTTCAAAAAATAATTAAGAGAAAAGAGAGATTTATTTAATCTTTGTAGAATGAGGTAAAAAGTAAATATTTACAAGAAAAAATTAATACTCCTATTATTTAAGTCAAAATATAGGAAATATAGGAAAAACTAGAAACATTGGTTTGTGTGGAGATTGCTGTAACGTTTCGAAATAGAAAAAGCATGCAATAAAATTAGTGTATGAAACAACTTTCAATGAAAGTCAAATGCCTACTATAACCTGCCCTATAGCGATGGGACCAAGGCATTTAGAGGCCTATAAAAATAAAATAAACAATCTCTTAAAGAAAGGGCTTATTAGGAAGAGTAATAACCCATGGAGTTGCCAAACATTTCATGTTGAAAATGCTGTATAACTATAAAGAGGAGTTCTGAGATTAGTTATTGATTACAAGCCTTTAAATAAGACATTAACAAGGATTGAGTGTCCTATAACTAATAAGAAAGATTTACGAAATTGACTTTATGAAACCTAGATATTTTCAAACTTTCATATGAAATTTGATTATTAGCAAATCCAAAGTGCTTCCAATTGCTAACAAACAAGGACTTGTAGGTCTACAATTTTTGTGTTTTGAGTTTTTGTAGATAAGTGCTATAGAGTTATCAATATAGGTGAAGAATTGAATGAAATAAAACTGGTCAAAACATGAAAACAAGAAGGGACTTCAATGGTTGCTCTTCTAGGATTCCAATGAAGTTGGTGGGGCATCAATTCTTCTAGATTGATGGCTATAACTCTTCAAGGATGTAGACTTTGAAAAAATTTAACTCTTTAAGGATGGTTCTTATATGAAGATACATGATGTATTCAATGTGCGTCATTTAACACCTTATGTGGGGAATGATGCAGCCTGCATCACTATGTCTCTTACCAACAAGCCCTTATTGACAAGTTCCACAACATTTTCTTAGCCAAGAAGATGAGCTCGCATTCAAGCTCATCAATCTTCTCAATAAGTCCATAACCAAAAAGATTCTCATAGTTGACTTTCCATAACCAATAAGATTCTAATTGTTGACTTCGTCATTTCCCATACATTGAAAATATTTTGTTTTGATAATCTTTCTTCATTAGCTTCAAGTTCCTAGACTTGATTTAAGTTGTGGGAAATATTTTGTTTTTATTTGGTCATAGTTCCTAGGCTTTATTTGAGTTTATTCATTATCTTCCAATGGGATGTTGCTCCAATGGTAAATAAGCCTTAACAAAATCTCCAAGTTCAAAGATAATTTCACGTTGCCCTTTGTCGACATCCCTTTTATATGACTCAGCCTTGCTCTCTAAATTTCAACACATTTTTTCATGGACTATCCTTATTCGAGAAACAATATCATCCACCTTATTGATGGATTTTTCAGCAAAAGGATTTGGTGCAAGATCAAGAGTAGTCTTTGGTTGATGCCCATATAATACAATCACAAAAGTACTGTATCTAATAGTACAATTCACCGAACAATTATAAGCAAATTCCTCAAGTGACAATCGTGTCTCCTAAGAGTGGGGGTTATCATCAATCAAAGTCCTTAATAAATTGTCTAAGGACCTAAAGAACTTTGCATCACGATTAGAAGTAATAGTCTTAGGAATGCCATGTAATTTGTAGACTTCTTTGGAGAATAAGTCAGCAATTCATAAGGCATCCATAGTTCTACAACAAGGAATGAAACGTGCCATCTTCAAGAACCTATCAACAACCACAAAGATTGAATTCATACGTCTGAGTGTACATGGTAGTCCAAGGACAAAGTCCATAGAGATTTCTTGCCAAGGTGCTTATGGTATCAGCATGGGGAAATATAGACCTGCATTGGTAGCTTGCCCTTTTCCTACTTGGCAACATCAACACCTCATCACTTGTTGGTATGCATCAAGTTTTAGATGGGGCCAAACATACTTGGCTGGAACAAGTTGCATAGTTTTGTCACACCCAACATGTCCATCGTGGTGAATTTCATTGATCACCCTTTGTTGAAGAGAGCAATCCAGCACATATAGATGATTTCTTTTAAAAAGGAAACCATCACATAAAGTAAAATTAGCAAGCTTCTTTTCTTGCACGTTAAAAATAATCTTCAAAAGGTAGGGATCTTCTTGATGCAACTCCTAAAAAGAATCAAATCCAAGAATAGTAGAGCATATAGTATGTATTAAGCTCTTCTTCCCACTAAAAGTATCAACAACCTGATTTTGAACTCTTGCCTTGTACTTGATAATGAAGGAGAATTCTTGAATATATTCAGCCTATTTGGCATGCCTAGAATTGAGTTTTTGTTGCCCTAAAATATACTTGAGAGTTTCATGATCAATGTATAAAATAAATTCCTAATGGATAGGGATACTGCCACCAATGCTCAAGTTTGAGAAAAAGTGCATAAAATTCCAAATCATAAGTTCTATAATGAAGTTTTGCACCATTCAATTTCTCGTTAAAGAAGGCAATGGTTGGCCTACTTGGCTCAAAACTCCTCTAATACCAATACTCGATGCATCACAATGTACCTCAAAAACAAAATCAAAATTAGGCAATGCAAGAATTGGGCTCATGCTCAATTTTTCTTTGAGATGTTCAAAGCTTTCCTCGGCTATACTCATCCACTCAAAAATGCCCTTTCTTCATGCAAGAGGTGAGCAGGGTTATAATAGTGCTAAAATGCATAATGAATTGCCAATAGAAAGAAGCGAGACTGTGGAAACTTTGAATTTCGTGTGCATTTGTTTGAGTCAGCCATTTTTTATCCACCTTGATCTTAGCATTATTGACTGAAATTCCTTCTTTTGAAATATGAAATCCCAAGAATAGGATTTGTAGCATCATGAAATAGCATTTGTCAGGGGCTGCATATAAGCATGTTTGCCTTAACACTTCTAATACTTCTCAAAGATGCTGCAGGTGCTCATTAGTAGACTTGCTAAAAATTAGAATATCATCAAAATAAACCTCAACAAACTTCCCAAGAAATGGCTTCAAAACCTAAGTCATGAACTTCATAAATGTAAATGGCACAATAGACAACCTGAATGGCATGATTAGCAACTCAAATAGTCCATCTTTGGTTTTGAATGCGGTCTTCCATTCATCTTTGGGCTTAGTTCTAATTTGGTGATATCCACTATTTAAATCCAGCTAAGAGAAGATAGTCGCACCAGAGAGTTGATCCAAAAGATAATCAAGACATGGAATTGGAAACTAGTATTTAATAGTGATCTTGTTGATCACCCAACTGTCAACACAGATTCTTTAAGTGCCTTTTTTCTTAGGCACCAAGAGGGCTGGAACACCACATGAAATGAGGCTCTCCTTTATAAAACCTTTATTCAAGAGTTCCATAACTTGCCATTGCAATCCTTCATGTTTCGTTGGACTCATTCAGTAATAAGCTAGATTAGGTAGTGAAGTTCTGGGGATCAAATCAATTTGATGTTGAATGTCTCTCATTGGAGGAAGACCTGGTGGTAAGTCATTGGAAAAGACATCGTTAAATTCTTCAAAAAGTGGCTGCAATTGATGAGGCTTAGAAGATACAATCATGTCGGTTTTGCTAAGCAAAATATATATGATACTAACCCCCTTCATGGCACCCTTCACATCTTTTGTTGTTAACAAAGTCGGAGATAAGGAATTATCAACAAAAAGAGTTAAGAGTTCCTTACTAGGCACTAGAATAATCTTCTTTCCACCATACTCAAAAGAATACATATTACAATAGCCATCATGGATGGTCTCCCTATCAAATTGCCACTGGTCGACGAAGAATAATATGACTAGTATCCATAGGTAAAACATTGCACCATATTTTGTCAAAATAAATAGAGTCGATAGAAATATTGATAAGACATCATTTGGAAACAGTTACCTCAGTACCCTTCTTTAACCATGATAATTTGTAAGGTGTTGGGTGCACCCTCAACTCCAATTTTAGCTTACTTGCTGCTACTTCAGAAATCACATTCTCACAACAACTGGAGTCAATAATCAATTGACATACCTTCCCTAAAATGGTGCAGGCTGAATGAAAAATATTGGTGCATAGCCACCTATCTCTGGTGTCATCTTCGGGAGTAAGGAAAATCTTTTTTACCATGAGAAGCTTGCCAGAATCAGCATGTATGATTTGTTCATCTTCTGCCATAACTTGAACATCTTTTGACTCTTCTTTGCGTAGCTCCTCCTTATCATCATCAAACTCATTATCCACCAAGAAAGCTTTTCCGACTGGTCAATTTTTATTGAATTGACAATTGCTAGCACAATGACCGATCTCCCCACAAGAATAGCAATGCCTACCAATTGTACTTTGTTGCTTTGAAAGATTGAGTTAAGTAAGGAGCTTGCTATCGGGTTCTGTCAAAGTTTCAGTGACTTTGTGGTGCCAGTGGTACTCCCCATTGCTTAATTCGGCAAAGTAGAGATTTGCAGCCTCCTAGAGCGAGAACGCTTCACTATGACAGCCCATTGATGTGCATCTCCCAAATCCCAAATGTCGTGGACTTCTAAGGCATCTTGGATACAAAGTTGAAGACCATTCAAATACTTGCTCACAAGCACCTCTTTTGGATCTTGAATATTATGGCGAATCACCAATTTGTTGAACTCATTGGTGTATTAGTCTACAGATCGCATGCCTCGCCTCAGATTTTGGTACCTTTGGTAGAGATCTCTCTTGTATCCTTTGGGAAAGAAATACTTTTGAATCTTGTACTCCATCTCTTGCCATGAAGCGATTGGAGTGTTACTAACAGATTGGCGAGTTTGTTTCTCTTGTTGCCACCAAGGTATGGCCTTGCCTCGGAATCACATAGCAATGATACCAATGTGACCATCATCTGAGACTTTTCTACACTCAAAGACTTCATTTACAAGGGTCAACCAATCAATAATTTCATCAGCGCAATCGATACCTGAAAATTCTAAAATGTCCCTCTTGATTTCCTTTTCCCAATCTGGTTCACAAAATTCTAGCGCATAACGATGAGCACTCCTCTTTTGGAGAAAAGACTGAACACTTTTTGAAGAAGAGGAATCACCATTGGATTCTTCAGTTCTGGAATGGGATGGAGGGTTGTTTGCTTCAACCCTTAGATGCTGAACTTCTCGGGTCAAGGAATCAATTTTTTCTTGGATATTTTGTTGTAAATTCTCAGCAAGTGTATGCACTTCGTTCAATGGAATGGTTCTGCCACCTCAACATCTGGCTTCTCTTAGAGGCATTGTCCTCTCCTCCAAAGCTCTAATATTAAAATGATATAGCCAAAGGCTTGGCAATTAAGTCCAAAGTAAAAAAGTATCGGGAGGGTGACTTGTAGAAATTCAAGTCAAAATTTCAGTTCGGCATGTCATCAGGAAAATGGCCATATCTCTCGATTGGTAGGTTAGAATGGAGTGATTCCAATTGCTAATGAACAAGGTCTTGCAAATCTACAATTTTTGTGTTTCAAGTTTTTGCAGATAAGTGCTGTAGAATTATCGATTTAGGAGAAGTGAACAGAACAAAACTGGTCAGAACGTGGTAACGAGAAGGGACTTCAATGGTTGCTCTTCTAGGCTTCCAATAAAGTTGGTGGGCATCAATTCTTCTAGATTGGTGGCTAAAACTCTTCAAGGATGTAGACTTTGAAAAGCTATGACTCTTCAAGGATAAAGTGAAAACTCTTTTAGGTTTTCATGGGTATGAATTCTTCAAGATTCAAAAGAATGTCCAAGGTAATTTAATTCATCCAATCAAGTCACTTTTGTGCATAACATTGATCCCCTTTCAAAGCAAACAGAAGATAATGAAAAGACTCAAATCAAGCCTAAGAACTAGGACCAAATAAAGACACAATATTTCCCACAACTTAAATCAAGCCTAGGAACTAGGAGCTAATAAAGAAAGATTATTAAAACAGAATATTTTCAATGTACAGGAAATGACAAAGTCAACAATGAGAATCCTCTTGGTTATGGACTTATTAAGAAGACTGATGAGCTTGAATGTGTGTTGATCTTCTTGTTTGAGCGAACATTGTGGAACTTGCCAATGATGGCTTGTTGGTGAGAGATGCGGCAATGTGGGCTGCATCAAGTTTACATCATATAACCCTACCTCATAAAGTAAGAACTATTTATGAACAGTTTTGTGAAATAGACAATGATGATAAAAACACACAATTAATGTTTGTAGTTTCATATCTTATCCCATGGATTATCAAGTGGTATTATACTATTATGGATAAATAGGTTAATGTCCTAGATGTCAATATCAAGCATATTCCATGGCTGGCAAGACAAATTAACATTTGATGGTGGAAAGAGTTTGACTTCTTTGACGATGGAGTCTGTACTGGTAAAGGAATTATTTGTGTCAATGGGCCTAAAGCTCCACCACCAAAACCCATGTCATCTAGCCTAGAAGAAATATTGAAGACTTTAATGGAGTTGGTATCAAAAGAAAGGTTATTAGAATTGATGGCTAGATTGCTCCAACCAGAGCAAGACATGCAAGTAAACCAAGCTAAAAGTAGTTAGAGACACCTTAATGATGATATTAGGCAAGATTTCCAGCACCCATATCTGCTCTAAAGGGCAAATGAACAAAAAACCTTTAGTGGAAAAGTAGTCATGGGACCCAAAAGCTTTTATTAAAGCAACTTTAGGAAAAGGAATCAAGGACAAGTTTGTAAAAGAGATTCCTTCAATCATAGTTATCACCTATTATAGGTATAAGAAGACCTCTAGGTCATAAGAAAAGCAAGTCAAATTTCCCTTCTCTCTAGAACTAAGTTTGCTCTTCCCTCTCTCTTCTTAGTGCAATCGCTACCTATCTATAATAATACCCTGTAATGATGTATTGTGGAATGAAAGCATTATTTATGTAAGTCTATTTCTTTAATAAAAATTTTATATTTTGCTATTTTTAATTGCTTTAAAATTCTATTTATATCATATCTATGTGTTCTAGAATTTTCATATTTCTTTTTGTATGATCCAATGCTACCAAGATAAGAATGTTATCAAAGCCTTGTGTACCTAGATCTAGTTAGATGTTGACCTTCTGAATAGTTGAGAAAGTTTAAGTTTATCAATATCTCATAGTTGAAACTCCAAGTTGCATTGCTTGTGTACCTACTTTTGTTGTGTGTAGGCATGTAGGGTTATAACTTAAGACATTGACAATGATACCAAAAGGCATGGATCAGTTAAGACCTAACCAATTGTTTAAAAGTAATAGTCTTTTTAGAAGCAGAAATAAAGAAATAAGTAATAGTGAAGATTTCCCTTCATCTTCCTCTTCCCATGTTTATAAATAAGGAAGTTTCTCAAGAAAAAATAATTATTTTATTAAGATTGTTGAAGAAGTTTTACCCTTATTATAGGGTTATAATGACTTCTTTCTGCCATCTTAGGAGCTTATTAGCTCACACCAACAAAAATAAATTTTTTTCCATATTGAGATAGTACAAATACCATTAAAGTGTACTACTAGACTATATTTAAATAACTGAGACTAGATTTATAGGATAACTTAGACATGATGCCTACTTTGGAAAATCTAATTCTTATTTATAGGATACATTATATGGTTATGAACATTATTGTCCTAGGGATTAAAAAAAATCCAGTTAGATATGCAGATAGCAATAGGTCAAAATCTAATATTTGGTTCCTAAAATGGTTACTTGGGATCAAGTTAAATTACCTAAAAAATGGATGCTTGAAAAGCAGTTGAACTTGTTAAAGAGGTTAACAAATAGACGGAAGAATTAATTGAATTCAAAGATAGGGATGTCAAAATCCAATTTACTCTATTTAAAAGTGTGAGGTTAAACCTTGAAAAGGGGAAAAAAAAAGTTAAGCCTAAATTCTCTGCCTTCTTAATGTTAATCATTGAGCTGGAAGGTATTAGAAGAACTAGAGAGTAGGTTAGTTAGCCTTAATATAGAATTAACTTTCCTCTGTTTAACTTCTACTTTTGTGTTTAATGAACCACTAGAAACAACCAGCCAGGTTTCTAAGCTTAGGTCCCCTTCTTTATTTGATATAGGATATTAGGATGAAGATAGAAGTCTTTATTTGAGAAGGGGTCACATTGCATCTCAATATCCAAATTAACATGTAATAGTCTTAAGAGGTAATAGTGACGTTGAGACTACAAGTGAGTCAAATGATGATTCTATGCCATCATTGAAGGGTGAAAGTGATGGAGAGGAGTATTTCATTAATGGAGTAGCTCTCGTCATAAGTCAAGCATTGAATGTACAAGTGAAGGAAGAGAATAAGGTGTAATGAGATAACATCTTTCATATGAGGTGTCTTATCAAAGATAAGGTATGTAGTATGATTGTTGATAGTGGGAGTTGCACTAATGTAGCTAGTACAATTATAGTTAAAAAGCTGAATTTTTCTAGTATAAAGCATCTTAGGCCATATAAGTTTTAATGGTTGAATAAGAGTGGTGAAATCAAGGTAAATAAACAAATGCCCGTGACATTTTCTATCGGAAGGTACCATGAAAAAAATTTATGTGATGTTGTACCTGTACGTGTGGGTCATATTCTATTAGGAAGGCTATGACAATTTGACAGGCGAGTTATGCATGATGGCTTCAAGAATTGATATTCCTTTGTAATGAATCAAAAGCTCGTCACTCTTGTATCATTAGCACCTTAACAAGCTTATAAGGATGAATTGAGGATTAAAAATGAGAGTGAATGTAATGAGAGATTGAAAAGAGAGAGATAACTAAAATAGAAAGAGAAGAGAAAAAGTGACAATAGAAAGAGAAGAAAAAAGAAAGTTTCTATGCAAAAGAAAGTGATGTCAAAAGAGCATTTTATGTTAAACAACCTATAATTGTACTTTTGTACAAAGAGGCTTATTTTAAAACTAACAAGTTTGACCCATCTTTGTCTAGTGTTCTTATTTCTCTTTTGTAGGAATTTAAAGATGTATTCCATAAGGATGTTCCAAATGGATTAGCACCTAACAGAGGAATTGAGCATCAAATTGATTTGATCCTTAGTGCATCCATTCTAAACCAACCAACATATAGAAGTAATATGGAGGAGAAAAAAGAGCTTTAAAGGCAGGTTAAGGAATTAATTTCAAAAGGATATATGAGATAAAGCATGAGTCCCTATGTGGTTCCTATTCTATTTGCACCCAAGAAGGATGGGACTTAGAGGATGTGTATTGATTATTGAGTGATCAATAAAATCACTATAAAATATCGTCACCCCATACCTAAGTTAGATGACATTTTAGATGAATTGCATAGTTCATATATCTTTTCTAAAATTGATTTTGAATGTAGATATCACTAGATTAGGATAAGAAAGGGAGATGAGTGGAAAATAGCTTTCAAACTAAGTATGGTTTATATGAATGACTTGTTATGCCATTTGGTCTCACTAATGCATTAAGTACTTTTATGCAATTGATGAATCATGTTTTGCAAACATTCATTGGTAAATTTGTGGTTGCATATTTTGATGATATTTTGGTCTATAGCACAAACTTAAAAGAGCCTATTGATCATTTACATTTTGTTTTAATTGTTTTACATTATGAGAAATTGTAAGCTAAATTTAAGAAATGTTCCTTTTGTACTAACCAAATCATTTTTCTTGGTGAGGAAAAAGTTAAGGTAATATATGATTGGTCTATATCTAAGTCAATTAGTGATGTGCCTAGTTTTCATGGTCTAGCTAGTTTCTATAGACACTTTGTTAGGGACTTTAGAACTACTACTACACCACTAACTAAGGTTAATAAAAAGAACATGAGTTTTAAGTGGGGTAGTGATCAAAACAAGACTTTTAATTACACTACAGAAAAATTAAGTTTTGCACCCTTACTTACTTTACCTAATTTTGCAAAAACTTTTGAGATTGAGCGTAATGCTTCAGGTATTGACATTGGAGCTATTTTGATGCAAGAAAGGTGTCTAATTGCCCACTTTAGTGAAAAGCTAAGTGGAGTAGGTCTTAATTATCCTACTCATGATTAAGAGATGTATGCATTAGTATGGGCTTTATAGAGATGGCAACACTACCTTTGGCCTAAGGAGTTTGTCATCTATACTGACCATGAATCCTTGAAGCACTTGAAGAGATAAGGAAAGTTGAACAAAAGACATGCCAAGTGGGTTGAATTCATTAGGACCTTTCTTTACATCATTAAATATAAACAAGACAAGGAAAATGTGGTGGCTAATACATTATCTCATAGGTATGCCCTTATCTCTACACTTACTGCAAAATTATAAGGATTTGAATATATTAAAGATTTATATGTGAAAGATCCTGACTTTGCTAATGTGTATAGAGCATGTGAGAAGTCAGCTTTAGAGAAATTTTATAGGTATAAGGGTTTCTTATTTAGGGAAAATCGTTTATGCATGCTGATGAGTTCTTTGAGGGAGTTGGTTGTGGGAGAAGCTCATGAAAGTGGTCTAATGGGTCACTTCGGAGTTAGGAAAACCCTAGATGTCTTAGCTGAATATTTCTTTTGGCCACACATGAAATGAGATGTTGAAAGGGTATGTATGAAATGTATAACATGCAAATAGGCTAAATATAGAGTTTTATCCCATGGTTTGTACATCCTTTTACCTATACTTGCCATCCTTGAGTTGATTTATCTATGAATTTTGTACTAGGGTTATTGTAGACAAAAAGGGGCAGAGATTTCATATTTGTTGTTGTTGACAAATTTTCAAAGACGACACACTTTATCCATGTCATAACACTGATGATGCAAACAATATGGCTGAATTATTTTTTAAAGAAGTAGTATGTTTGCATGGCATGCCTTAGAATATTGTTTCAGATTAGGATACAAAGTTCTTAAGCTACTTTTGAAGAGTTTGTAGGGTATGTTAGGTACTAAACTATTGTTTTCAACTACTTGTCATCCATAAACTAATGGGCAGACTGAGGTGATTAATGAAACTCTTTCTACTTTGTTACATGTTATTATTCGAATGAATTTAAAAACATAAGAAGATTGTTTATCTTATGTTGAGTTTGCATACAATAGGAAAGTTCATTCTGCTACTAGTTACTCTCCATTTGAAATTTTATATCATTTTAATCCTTTGACTCCTTTGGATTTGGTGCCTATACCTATCGATGAGTATGCTAGCATAAATGGTGAATTCAAGGCTAACATGGTAAAGAAATTGCTTGAGAAGGTGTGGCAATATATTTTTAAATGAACTGAGCAATATGCATCTTATGTCAACAAAAGGCAAAAGAAAGTGGTGTTTAAACCTAGTGATAACGTTTAAGTGCATATGCATAAAGAATAGTTTTAGGCTCAGAGGTGTTCAAAGCTATAGCCTAAAAATGATTGTCCATTTCAAGTTGTAGCATGAATTAATGACAATGCATATAAAGTGGACCTTCTTGGTGAGTATAATGTGAGTGCAATAGTTAATATTTTTGTTCTTTCTCTTTTTGATGTAGATGATGATTTGAGGATGAATCCTTTTAAAGAGAGGGGGGATGATGAGAAGCTTGGAGATGATTTGTGGAAGGCTTCAAAGGATGCAAGAGATCTTTTGCACATTCCAAAAGGTCCAATCATGCAAGCTAGAGCCAAAAAGATGATAAAAGCACTAAATGGACTGATTAAAGGCATTTGAGCCAACCAAGCCACAAATAGGTTGAATTCAAGCTTGAAAGAGGCTTTATTGATATGATTGGAGTGCTTAATGGGTTAGGGTTAAGTAATAGCATTCACTCCTAAATAGAATTTTATCCTAAGTAAGTGTTTGTTATAAAAGTGGAAGTTTTATGAATGAGACTTTTTCCTAAATAGGAATTTATGTCTCTTTTAGGTTGTTATCTTAGCCTATTGTAAGCTTTAAAATTAAAAAATTTGAGAGAAATAAAAAGAAAGAGTTTTCTCCTTTGATTCTTTTAAGAACTAAAGAACTTATTATGAAGTATCTCTTATTATGGTGTTTAACTCGACTTATCACTCTCAATTCCCTCTTTTTTTAGAGTGTGGCATCCATATTCTTCTTAATACCCTAAGTTTATGTTCCTTTGGATATTGGGTCTAGGGTTTGTGTGATTGAAATATGGCTTAGCTTTCTTAGGTATTGTTTGATTCCTTATGTGTGTTGGGTCACTAAACCATGTCCTTTAGGGTTCACATCAGAGAAAGATATGAGGATAAAGAAAGCAAATTGGACTCAGCCTTTGGGAGTAATCAAGAGCTTTCTTTATACAAAGAGAAAGGTGATAACCATTATTAAAGGAATATTCTTTTTAGTGTGGTTATCCTTAATTCCTTACTTTTGCTAAAGTAACTTTGATAAAAGTTATCTGATTAGACCTAGGACTACTTTTCCATTGAAAGTAGTTTGTCCATTTGCCAATTTCTTTGTGAGCTTTTACAGCTCGTATGGGTCCTAAGAATCTGACATGATGTCATCATTGAAGTGTTTTTAAGAACTTTCAGTCTAATCTACTTGCATGCCTAATTCTAGTTAAAGCAGTGTAGACATCATTTCCAATAACCTCTACCATGATATAGATTCCATAAGGGTTTTCATTATTTTTTCTAGATTAGAAGGCATAGGCTTTGGCAATGGAGCTTTTGGGCCATTTATATAAATAATTCCTTTACCAATGTAGACTTCATCATCAAAGAAATCAAACTTTTCCCACCAATAGATATTAATCTGTCTTACTAGTCATGGAATATGCTTGATATCCACATCTATAATGCTAACATGTTCAGCCATGATAGTATAATCCCACTTAATAATTCATGGGAAATGATACCAAGTTGCAAATATTAATAAAGTACCTAATATATTAGGGTTAAGTAATAAAATTAACTCTTGAATAAGAGTTCATTATAAAGTAGGAGTGTTCTTATATTTTAAGACTATATTATTGTCTCTATTTTTAGGTTTTTAGGGTTGTTATTTCAACTTATAAATATGTTTGACTTCATTGTTAAAATATATAGATCATTAGTGAGAAAAAAAAAAAGGCAAAAATTTTCTCTTTCAGTTCTTTATTGAACTTTTCAATTTATCAAGACTATTGTCTTATGGCATTCCAACCCAACTTATTACTCCTAAATCCCTTCTTTCTAAAATGTGGCATTCATATCCTTCTTTATACCTATGGTTCATGTTCCTTTGAACATTTGGTTAAGGTTTTACTTTTGCTAAACCAAATTTAACCTTTTTAGGATTTTGAATTCTTTATTTTGCTTGTGGGTTTCATTATGCTCTTTGGTGTTCACATCACTAGTAGGGCAATGTCAACCTTTCAACTGATTGATGAAGAAAGATTTCAACATTTAATAGGACAAAGCATGGAAGAAGGCTTTTGAAAGCATAAAGAAGTATCTTTCAAACTCACTAGTATTAGGTGCTCCAATTCAAGGAAAGAAGATAATCCTTTGTATTGTAATGCAAGAGGAAACCTTTGCAACTAGTTTTTCATAAGTATAACTAAAGTAATCAATAATTCCAACATAATAGGATTTTAACATTCTTTTTTACTCTTTCAGCAAATAGAGTAGGTAACCCAAATAAAATTTTTTCTTTCTAGAAACTACTTTATTTGTCTTCCCTAATAAAAACTCTAGAAAAAAAACATCTCTATACCACCTAAAATGGGATAAATTTAGACACCTCAAATTAATCACTTACTCATATGCCTTATCAACTAAAAAGGTGGTTGTCCTAATAAAGTAATTGGTGATAGTATAAATTAGTGTATTAACACAATTAGATAATTGGAGCCCTCACTCTAACTTTATAGCAGAAAATATCTACAATTTTTCTTCATTTGATAAATAAAAATCTTACTAGCCTTTAAACTATCTAGTAAATCCATTTGTTACAAATCTGGTTATTTGAGAGCCATAATTACCCTTTGATTTTGCAATAATAGCAAACATCATCATATAACAGAGTTAGATGAGGGTTTAATTTTCAAGCATCCATCTAAATTTCATTCTTTGATACAATTATCATCGTACCATAAATAATTGTACTCAGGCTAGTAAAGGGATTAGTTACATCTATGGGCCAAAAGTCTCACTACCAAAGCCTATGTCATCTAGCCCATAAGAAATCTTAAACACTTTAATGGTGTCAATGTCCAAAGAAAGGTTATTAAAGATGGTATCAAAGCTTGTTCCTAGCTAGACGAAGACCTTCTAGATAGTTTGTGAAAGTCTTAGTTTTCTAAGTGTCTCATTGTTGAAACCTCAAATTACGCTACCTTTGTGCCTATGTTTGCCATGTGTAGGCATGTAGGATTATGACATAAGTCATTGACAATGATATGGTACAATGATATGGTAAGGCATGGATAGATTAAGACTTAATCAACTATTTAGAAGTATAATGAAATAATTATTAGTGAAAACTTAGATAATAATTCTAATAATTATTTATAGAATTAGACTCTTCCTTCCTTCTCCTCTTCTTATGTTTATAAATAGGGAAGTTTCTTGAAAAAAAAATGATTATATTATTAAGACTATTACAGAAGTTTTACTCTTATTTCAGGGTTATAAGGATTTCTTTTCGCTATCCTAAGAGTTTATTAGCTCACACCAACAAAAATATAAATTTCTTTATGTTCAAATGGTTCAAGTAGCATTAAAGCCTGTTACTAGACTGGGTTTAAATATCTCAGTAATTATTTGTATTCACGATAAAAAAAATAATAGATTTTATGACTCCTTATTAGGAGTAGTTGAATCAACTTTAAGTGATGGACCTTTATGGTTTTCATGTTTTCCAAATTTTGCTTTATCATTGTAAGATCCTAATTTGATACATGCTTTATGTTTGGATATTAAGATTGCAAGATCCTAATGATACATGCTTTATTTTTGGATATTAAGATTACAAGATCCTAATTTGATACATGTTTTATGTTCGGATATTATGATTTCAAGATTTGATATGATGCCTGCTTTGAAAAATCTAGTTCTTTTTTACAGGATACACTTTAAGGTTATGAATACCACTATCCCAAGAATTGAAGATATTCCAACAAGATACGCAAATAAAGGAACTACAACATTATTTTTGACCGATGGGTCAAAATCTAATGTCTTGATTCTTAAAACAATTACTTGGGATCAAGTTAAATGACCTACAAGATGGACATTAGAAAAAGTAGTTGAACCTATTAAATGGGTTAATAGATAAATGGAAAAAATAATTGAATTTAAAGATAAGGATGTCAAAATCCAATTTGCTCCATCTAAAAGTACAAGGTTAAATCTCAAAAAAGGAAAAGATTAAACCTAGATTCTTAACCTCCTCAGTGCCAATCACTAAGTTGGAAGGTATTAGAAGAACAAAAGAGCAGGATAGTTAATCTCAATATAGAGTTGACATTCCTCTTCAACATTCAACCAATCTTCTAAGCCTAAGTCTCCTCCTTTGTTTGATATGAGAAGATAAGATGAAGATAAAAGTCTTTATGTCTTCAAAGTAGTTGATGAGGTAGATGAAAGGTAAGAAAGTTATTCTACTCTCTTAAAAATATTGTAAAAAGAAAATAGTTTTATATAACCTTTAATGAAAGAAACAAGAAATATGGTATAAATGTCATAAAGTATATACCAATAGTATAAGAGTTATAGACATTTTTACTTATTTGGAAAAGGACTATAAACTTAAAAGAAACCTTTCCTAAATTTTTTTAGCCCAAAGAAATGTATGGTCCTAGAAAAAATGTACTACAAGTATACTACCAAAAATGGAAAAAGGGTTATTAGTGTTCACCCTCCTACTTTAAATTTAAGCGTAAAAATTGAAGATAGTGAGGTTATAGCCTCTTTATACAAAGTTGAAGCCACTATTGATGTTATTATACAACAAGGAAATAATTTTTGTTTTCAGTCTATTAGTAATAAGCTTAATAAAGTTGAAGATAAGATTAAAGAAATAGCTTAATGAGCTCTAAGAGCTCTGGTTAAACTAAAGATAAAGAAAGAGGTTTTATTTAGATCCATGTCATCAGAAGAAATATATTACAATACGTTAGGTAAAAATCTTGAAAAGGTAAAGTTAGTGGATGAAATAATTAAAAAGTTAAAAAAATCTTGGACTAAAAGAGCAAGATGCCTTTATCCTAGGAAAAGAAGAATATAGTAAAGAAGAAGAATCTTCAGAAGTTGAAGAATATATTGACAAAATAAAGAATATGTTCTTATCATAACAAAATTCAATATAGAAAAAAGATCCATCTCCTTATTATAAGAAGGAGGTTACGAGAATCAACAAGATAACTTTTAATCAAATCCCTACAAAATTATATTATCCTAGAGTAACCCCAATTGACCTCTTATTAGAGGAACAACTTGAGTACCATTATGTAAAATATGATGGTAATGACATCGTATAATGGAATTTAGATGGAATGTCTAAAAATTAGATCCTCATCTTACTCCATTATATAATGATATTTGCCATCAATACAAAATTAGAGGGTAATTTTGATTGTTAAAGGGTAACATTTATAATAAATAGATTTACTTGACAATTTAAAAGCTGGTGGGATTTTTATTTATGAAATGAAACTAAATCACATATATTTTCTACTATAAAATTAGAGTAAGGGCTCCAATTATCTAATTGTGTTAATACACTAATTTATACTATCACCAATCATTTTATTAGTACAATCACCTTATTAATGATAAGACATATGAGTAATTTATTAATTTGAGGTGCTTGGATTTGTCCCATTTTAGGTGGCATAGAGATGTTTCTTTTCTAAAGTTTTTACTTAAGGAGACAAGGTATTTTCTAGAAAAAACAAAAAAGTTTATCTGGGTTACCTACCTTATTCACTAAAAGAGTAAAAAATAAAGTAAAATCCTATCATACTAGAGTTATTGATTACTCTAATTATACTGATAGAGAACTACCTACAAAGGTTATAGCTAAAGGAATTATAGAGGTCTTAGGTAGTTACATAGGTTATAGTTGAAGAAGTTTATAATGAGATAAAATTGCATTGGTAGTTGAAAAAGTCTATAATGAGATAAAATTGCATTGGTAGTTGAAGAATGAAAAAGCTTAAGGTATAGAGGCCTTAGGAGATTTTTATGAACAAAAGGGTTATCCACCCATGAAATGTCCTAAAAAAATTCAAAAAGACAGGTTATAAAACCATCTCTTAAAAGAAATCCTTTTATAAAAAGGAAACGTCAAAAGATATAAAAAAAAAAAGTCAAGTTCACAAAAAAGAAAAGAAAAAAGGCAATTGTCTATTATAAATGC
>JAHOYR010000013.1:6844816-6856674 GCA_023213295.1 Bruguiera hainesii | reverse complement strand
TGAAGGAATTTGTATTCAAATTTTATTTGTATTGGTTAAAAACTTGTCTCTAGATCTCATCTTGGGAAATCTTTTCTTACACATGTTATATATCCTATTATGAAAATATACAATAAAGGAATTTTCTGAAAAATTGATGAAAGGTTTATTTGTTTTAAGTTTAAATCTACTTCTTGATATAAAGAAATAGATTTACTCCAAAAAACAAGTTGAAGAAAAGAGAGATTTATTCAATCTCTTGAAAGTGAAATAAAGAATAAATATTTACAAGAGAAAATTAATACTCCTATTATTTAAGTCAAAATACAAGAAATATAGGAAAACTTGGAAACACTAATTTGTGCGGAAATTCTCGCAACTTTTTGGAACATGAAAAAATATATGGTATAATTACTGTATAAGACAACTTTCAATGCAAGTTAAAACCTACTAAGGCCTAAACCATAGCTATAAGGCCAAGGCATTTAGAAATCTGTAAAAGGGAGACAAATGATCACTTAGAAAAAGGGCTTATTAGAAATGGTTATAATTGCACTATCCTTTACTTTCATACTTAAGTTGAAAGGAGGAAGGTGAATACTAATAACCATTTTTTCATTTTTAATAATGTATTCTTGATATACCTTTTTAAAGACAATACACTGATTTAGGGCTGAAAATTTTGCGAAAGATTTTTTCTTAATTTCTTAGACCTTTTCTAAATAAGTAAAAATATATACAACTCCCATGCCATTGTTATGAATTTTATGGCATTTATGCCACACTTCTCTTTCTTTTTCATTAAAGGTCATGAAAAACTATGTTCTTTTTATAGTATTTTCAAGGGAGTAAAATAACTCTTTTACCCTTTCATCTATCTCATTAATAGCCTTAAGGACATAAAGACTCTTATTTTCATCCTAATATCCATATTAGAGAGACGAGACCTAGGCCTAAAAGCGTGACAAGATGTTTTTAGTGGTTCATTAACCATAAAAGTAGAAGTTAAGGGAGAAAAGTCCACTCTATACTAAGGTTGACTAACTTGCTCTCTTGTTCTTATGATACTTCTGGTTTAGTGATTGGCACTGAAGAGGTAGAGAATTTAGGTTTAACCTTTTCCTTTCCTATTTTAAGGTTTAACCTCATACTTCTAGATGGAGTAAATTAGACTTTAACATACCTATCTTTGGCTTCAATTACTTCTTCCATTTGTCTGTTAGCTTGTTTAATAGGTTCAATAGCCTTTTCTAGTGTCCATTTTTCAAATAATTTAACTTGATCCCAAGCAATTGTTTCATAAACCATAACATTAGATTTTGACCTATTAGTCAAAAATAATGTAATAGTCCCTTTATCCATATATCTTACTAGAATTTCTTTAATTCCTAGGATAGTGGTGTTCATGACCTTATTAGGAGTAATTGAATCCACTCTTAATGACAAACTTATTTGGTTTTCTTGTTTTTTGAACTTTACTTTATCATTATTTGATGCATGTTTTCTTGCGATAATGCCTTTTGTCTCTAATAGATATGATTACTGAGTTATTTAAACCTAGTCTAGTAGCAAGACTTAGTGCTACTTAAACCATCCCAATATGGATAAAATTATACTTTTGTTGATGTGAACTAATAAGCTCCATGGATAGTAAAAAGAAATCATTATAACCCTGAGTTAAGGCTAAAGCATCTTTAATAGCTTTAATAACATAATCAAATTTAAAAAAGAAACTTTCTTATTTATAAACCTGGGAAGATGAAGACAAAGGAAAAGTCTAATTCTGTAAAAATTATTATCTAAATTTTTACTAATTATTATTTCTTTATTCCTATTCTTAGAAGAACTATCACCTTTAAACAGTTGATCAGGTCTTAACAAATCTATACCTCACCATATCATTGTCAACATCTTAAACCATAACCTTAAATGCCTTTACACGGCCAAAATGGATACAAAGGCAGCACAATATGGAGTTTTAATAATGAGACACTGATGAGTTTTAGCTTTCAACTACTTAAAAGATTAATATTCCATTAAGTTCAAAGCTCTGATACCATTCCTATCTTGGCTAGATCCAGCTCCAAATCCTCTTTCTATGGGTTCAATAACCACTAAGCCTATTTCATGTAGTATCTATTGATAATACAAGTAATCTTTCCTATTATTATAAGGATATATATCATCTTTAAGATAAAAACTTTTAACCTTAATAGGTCTAAACTGAGTATAATTATTTTCAAGAATTCCTCCATATCTTTTATCTAATGCATCAGTTTCTACTATTTTGAAGGCATTAGGATATGGAAGACTAAGACATGGCAGTTCCTTTGTTTTTATTTTTATTTTTTAACTACTTTGTGTGTTCATTCATCCACTTAGAAGGATTCTTTTTTGTAATCTATCAAATAAAAGCTTAACATCATAAGCTAATTCTTTATAAAATTTTGAAATATAATTCAAACATCCCAAAAATCATTGAAAAGTTATTTTTCTCTAATTTCATCAGGAAATTTAGAGGCAAACTCGATTACTTGATCAATAGAGATAATAGTACCATTTTCAATCAAACGACCAAAAAACCTAATCTTGGTTTGAAATAACTTCATTTTTTTAGCTAATATTGCTAAATTAGCTTTTCAAAACCTTTAAAAGTAATTTTAAATTTTTAAAGTGTTATTCAATTATGTTAGAAAATACTAACACAGTATTGATATAAACAATAGTAAATGTTGAATAAGTATTAAATATTTCATTTATAATTTTTTGAAACTGAGAGGGTGCATTCTTTTAACCCAAAAGACATTACATTCCATTTGTAGTTAATAACTAAAGGCCTATAGTTAATAACTAACATTAAGACTCCTCTTTCCAATTCTGCAATATTTTCAACATAAAATGTTAGGCAACTCCATAGGCTATTATTTTTCCTAATCAGCCCCTTCTTTAAGAGATCATTTATTTCATTTTTATAAATCTCTAAATGCCTTAGTCCCATAGCTATGGGTCAAGCCTTAATAAGTATTTGACTTTCATTAAAGTCATTTCTATTGTAATTCTACTACATACTTTTTTTCTATTCCAAAAAGCTATAAAAATCTTTACACAAACTAGTATTTCTAGTTACTAGTTTGTCCTATATTTCCTATATATTGACTTGAATTACAAGAGTATTAATATTTTCTTATAAATATTTACCTTTGACCTCCTTTTGTAAAGATTGAATCAATCTTTTTTTTCTCTTATTTTTTTTTTTGAAGTAGATCTATCTCTTTTATTGATGATGTTGTTCCCACAGCCTTGTATGGGTTGTAATTGTTGTCAACTAGGGTTAAGTGTGCAAGAGAGTAAAGTCACATGGAAAGACAGTATAAGTCACATGGAAGGGCAAGAAAGTAAATCCGCCACGTAAGGGCAAGAACGTAAATCTGCCATGTAAGCCCTATTAGGGTTTCATGGAAGAGAGTATATAAGGAAAGACAAAACTAGGAAAGAGGGCCAACACAATTGAATAAACAACAACCCTACAACAACCGGCCAAAAGGAAGAGAGAGCAGAACAGCAAGAGATCAGAAACGACACCACCAGGAGAGCAAACCAGCAACGTCACCGACGGGAAAGCAAACCAGAAAAACGTTGTACAAGCAAACCAGAAATGCCTCCTGCAAGCAAACCAGAAACACATCCTGCAAGCAAACCAGAAATGCCTCTTACAAGCAAACCAAAAATACATCCTGCAAGCAAACCAGAAACGCACAACCAGTAAGAGGAGAAATAAGAAACAGACCACCCGGAAGAGAAGACAGCAGACTAGAAGCGTGAGGCAGGCTGAGAGACGTGAAACAACAGACCAGAAGCGTGAGACCAGAATGTGCAACGGCGTGATTGATCAGAAGCGTGGGGCAGGCCGTGAGACGTGAAACGGCAGACCAGAAGCTTGAGTGCAAGTTGTGAAACTGTGAGATGGTGAAAGCAGGAGTTGTGTGAAACAACCTAGAGAAGGAATTCAGCGAAGCATCGAAAAGAACTCAACGTATTTCCAGATTTCTTCAAGAGAGGTTAAAGAGCGTTGCGGTGAACTTCTAAGCGGCAGTGGAGCAGCCTTTCAATTCAACAGAGGCAAGACAAGCTAGAAGAAGGGTAGACACAGTAAGTGACACTCTTTGTATTGTACTTAGTAATTGCAATAGTGAAAGGAGCAGAAGATTAAGACATCCATTGTAACTAGAATTCTCAAGTATAGTGGACAATCTCGGTAAGGGAGAGTCCCTACCACCGTGGATGTACGTCACGTTGACGGAACCACGTAAATCTCGTGTGTCCTTAATTTTCTTTACGTTCTATGTTTTGAATTGAGTTGTGAACGCAGCTAAAGTATCAGCCAACCCATAACCTAACAAAGATTAGGCAAGGTGTCTGAAAGGTGACTTTGGGGACTATTGTGATTAGTAGGTAGCAATAGATCTACCTTAGTTGAATCTAAGAAAGAGTTCGCTTTTAAGGAGAGATTGAAGTTGTTCACTTTCTTGTGAATTGCGAATTGTGGTGATACTGATTCACCCCCCTCTCAGTATCATAAATTAGTAGATCCTAGGGTGAAGTTGGGAACTTCAGATGAATAGATATAAACTTAAAACTAATAAGCTTTCCATCTATTTCATAGAAAATCCCTTTATTATAAATTTCCTTAATAGGATAAAGCATATGCAAGAACAATTTTCCCAAAATAACATCTTGTGACAAGTTTTTAATCAATACAAATGAGATTTCTATACAAATTCCCTCATTACATATAACAACTTGTGATAACTTGTACTTAATAACAAGCTTTCTTTTATTAGTAATTTTTAAAACTTCAACAAATTTTGAAAAGTATTTTAAAGGAACTATTCCCTCATTAATACAATTTATATCAATGATTATATCTATTAAGGTTATGACAAAAAAGATATACTCTTTATTGATTACTACAGTGATATGAGTAAACCATTTATGGTTGATAATCCTATTAATTAAATTGACATATTAAGAATACTTAACTCTTTTTTTAAAGTAATATCTAGAATGTCTAAAGGTTTATCTATTTTACCAAACATGGATTCCAAAATTGCTGATCTTTCTTTTAATTCTTTTATTTCAGTTTTTAACTGATCAATCTCAATTTTAAGCTCACTAACCAAACGTTCTATTGTTATTGTTCTAGTTTTTAAACAAGAATGATTATTTCTAACTCTTTGAATAATAGTTTTTAAATTATAGTCTTATTTTGGTTCTTTTAGTTTAGTTTCATCTTGAGATAGATAAAGATATTTCTCTAACTATTCTCTTTTTCCTTTTGCATCTACAATCTTACCAATATGATCTGATATCAAATTTTCTTTTTTTTTATAAAAACTAATAAGCCATTATTTTTGCATAAAGTTTGATATTAGTTGCACCAATTGTTACAATTTTTATTAGAGTCATCCTCATTGAAAAGGTCTACTTCTAAATCTAATTCGTCATATTCATCTTATGATAAGAAGATGTGCATTAATGACCTTTTAAATCCTTCATCTATAGATAATTCTTAAATTTTTTGTTTCATTTTTCATTGATTAGAATAATGCCCTTTCTTGTGTATTTATAATAAACAATTGTCCTTTTCCTTTTCTTTTATGGACTAAGTTTTTTCTTTTCTTTTAATCTTTCCTTTGAATAAAAGGATTTCTTTTTAACTCTAGGTTTATAACCTTTTTTTGTGAATTTTTTAGGATATTTCTTAGGTGAATAACCCATTTGTTCACAAAAGTCTCCTTAAGCCATTTTACCTTGTATTTTCTCATTTTGTAGCTACCTATGTAGTTTTATTTCATTACAGAGTTTAACTCTGTTTACTACAACTTTAACAACTAATTCTTTATAAGTATAATTAAAATAGTCAATAACACTAATATGATAGGTTTTTAACCTATTCTTTACCCTTTCTTACAATAAGGTAGATAATCCTAATAAGAAATTTTCTTTTTAAAAGATACTCTAACTATTTTTCTGGTAAAAACTTTTGAAACACATGTTTATACCACCTAAAATGAGTAGATCTCAATATCTCAAATTATTAAGTTGCTCATAAGTCTTATCTACTAATAAGGTAGTTATACTAATAATGTGATTAGTGATTAATGAGTTGTTCGTAAGTCTTGTCTACCAGTTGCATCCGTTATTCTATTTTAATTGCAGAAAATATTTAAGACTTAGTTTATTTTGACAAGTAGAAACTCTAACAGCCTTTAAGTTGTCCAATAAAACCACTGGTTATGAATTTTGCTATTTGGTGGTCAAAATTACCTTTAGACTTTACAATAGTAATAAACATCATCATGTAACTAAGTAAGATGAGGATATAATTTTCAAACATCCCATCTAAATTCTATTCAACAATGTTACTACCATCATATTTTACATAATTGTACCCATGTTATTTCTTTTATAAAAGGTCTATAAGAGTTGGTCTAGGATAATATAATTTTGTAGAGACTTTATTAAAAGTCATTTTGTTGATATTTATAGGCTCCTTCTCATAAGAAGGTGATAAGAACATTTCTTCTACTTTTTTTTACATAATCTTCAGCTTCCAAAGACTTTTCTTTAAATTTGTTCCTTCTTTCTCTTTTAATCCAAGATTTTTTAACCTTTTAATTATTTCATCTACTAACACTACCTTTGCAAAATTTCATATGACATATTATAATCTATTTCTTCTTATGACATGGGTTTAAATAAAACCTTTTTTTCTATCTTTAGTTTACTTAGAGGTTTTGGAGCCTATTGAGCTATTTCTTCAATCTTGTGTTTAACTCTATTAAGTTAATTTCCTATAAATTAAAGATAAAGATTAGTATAATTTCCTTACTATATAATAGCACTTGTAAATGGTTATACTTTATAGGGTGAAGCTATGACCTAAATCTCATCTACTTTAACACTTAAGTTTAGTGTAGAAGGGTGAACACTAAGAATCCTTTCTCCTTTTTTGGTAATATATTCCCAACATGCTTTTTCAAAAACCATACACTCCTCTAGGGTTGAAAAATTTGGGAAGGGTTTCTTTTTAGGTTTATAAACCTCTTCCAAATAAATGAAAATGCCTACAGTTCTCATACTATAGGTGTATATCATATGATGCTTATGTCATACTTCTTGCTCTTTATCATTAAAGGTTATAAAAAACCATTTTCTTTTTACAGTATTTTTAAGAGAGTAAAATAACTCTCTTATTTTTTCATCTACATCTACCTAAATAAGTATTAAATATTTCATTCATAATTTTTTGAAATTTAATGGATGCATTTTTTAAACTAAAAGGCATTACATTCCATTCATAGTGTCTAAACAAAACTATAAATATTGTTTTATGTTTATCATTATCATGAATTTAGATTTGCTAATAACTAAATTTCATATCAAAATTTGAAAATATCTAAGTTTCATAAAGCCTATTAGTAAATCTTTCTTATTAGGTATAGGGTACCAATCCATGTCAAGGTCTTATTTAAAGGCTAGTTAATAACTAATCTTTGGACCCCTCTTTTCAGTTCTACAACATTTTTAACATAAAATGCTTGGCAACTCCATGTGTTATTACTCTTCCTAAGAAGCCCTTTCTTTGAGAGATCTTTTATTTCATTTTTATAGATTTCTAAATGCTTTGATCCCATAGGTATGGGGTGAGTCTTAATAGGTATTTGACTTTCATTAAAAGTCATTTCATATAGTAATTCTACTACATGTCTTTTTCTATTCCAAAAAGATGTAGGAATCTCTCCACAAACTAGTGTTTCTAGTTTTTCCTATATTTCCTGTATTTTGACTTAAATAATAGGAGTATTAATCTTTTTTTGTAAATATTTACCTTTTACCTCATTCTGCAAAAGTTGAATAAATCTCTCTTTTCTCTTAATTATTTTTTGAAGTAAGTCTATTTCCCTATATTGAGGAGTAGATATAAGTTTAAAGTTAATAAACTTTTCATCTATTTTTGAGAAAATTCCTTTATTACTAATTTCCTTAATATGATATAGTATGTGCAAGAAAATGTTTCTTGAAATAATACTTTTTCCTAATAACAAGCTTACTTTTATCAATAGTGTTTAACACTTTAGTCATTTTTGGAAAATAATTTGAAGAAACTATTCTCCCATTAATACAATTCAGATCAACACCTGAATCTATTAAGGTTATGGCAAAAACAAATGTACTTTTGTTGATTATGACAAATTTTTAACCAATACAAATGGGAATTCTTTACAAATTCTCTCATTGAATCTAGCAATTTGTGAAAACTTGTAATTAATAACAACCTTACTTTTATCAACAGTATTTAACACTTTAGTGATTTTTGAAAATTACTTTGAAGGAACTTTTTCTTCATTAATACAATTTATATTAATGTTTGAATCTATTAAGGTTATGGCAAAAATATATACTTTTTGTTTATTACTATAGTAATCTAAATATGTCATTTATGGGTGATAGCCCTATCAATTAAATTGATATATTTAAGAGTACTTATCTCTTTTTAAAGAAGTTTCTAGAATGTTTGCTATTATATTTTATCAAACATAGATTCCAAAGTAACTAATCTTTCCTTTAATTCTTTTATTTAAGTCTTTAACTGATTGATCCCAATTTTAAGCTCACTAATCGAAGGTTTTATTGCTATTGTTCTAATGTTTAAACTAGAATAATTATTTCTAACTCTTTGAATAATAGTTTTTAAATTGTAGTCTTCTTCTTGTTCTCTTAGATAATTCTTGAATCTTTTGTTTCATTTTGCATTTATTAGAATAATATCCTATTTTTCTACATTTATAACAAACAACTATCTTTTTCATTTTCTTTTATAGACTAGGATTTTTCTTTTTTATTAATTTTTCCTTTGAATAAAAGTATTTCTTATAAGCCTTGAGTTTATAACCATTTTTCATGAATTTTTTAGGATATTTAATAGGTGGATAACCCATTTGTTCACAAAAATCTCTTAGAGCCTTTTTACCTTCTATTTTCTCATTCTGTTGGTGTGTATACAATTTCATTTCATTGCAAAATTTAAGTCCTTCTCTTACAACATCAACAATTAATTGTCCATAAATATAACTAGAGTAATCTATAACTCTAATATGATAGGTTTTTAATTCATTTTTTGCTCTTTCCAAAATTAAAGTATGTAACCTTGATAAGAATTTTTCTTTCCAGAAGATACTCTAGCTATCTTCTCTAGTAAAAACTTTTGAAAAGAACACAGCTTTATACCATTTAAAATGAGATAGTTGTAAAGGGCAAATGGACAAACAGCTTTTGGTGAAAAAGTAGTCACAGGTCCTAAAAGCTTTTATTAAAGTAACTTTAGGAAAAGTAAGGAATTAGGAACAATTTAACTTTATAAAAGATATTCCTTCAATCATGGTTATCATCTTTTTTTATGGGTATAAGAAGACCTTTCAATCATAGGAAAAATAGGTCAAATTTTCCTTCTCTTTAGAACTAAGTATGCTTTTCCCTCTCTCTTCTATGTTCAGTCACTACCTATGTCAAATAAAACCTTATAAGGATGTATTGTTGAATGCAAACATTATTTCTGTAAGTCTATTTCATTAATAAAATTTTTATATTTTTCTATTTTTAATTGCTTTAAAATTTTATTTATATCATATTTATGTGTTTTAGGGGTTTTATGTTTCTTTTTATATGATTCTGTACTCCTAAGATAGGAATGGTATTAGAGCCTTGTGTATCCATACCTAGTTAAACATTGGCCTTTTAAACAGTTGAGAAAGTTTAAGTTTATTAGTGTCTCATAGTTAAAACCCTAAGTCACGTTACCTTTGTACCCACCTTTACCGTGTGCAGAAGTATAAGGTTATGGGTTAAGACTTTGATAGTGATACCTTGAGGTATAGATAGATTGAGACCTAATCGACTGTTTAGAAGTAATATCTTTCTAGAAGCAAAAATAAAAAAAAATAATTATTAGTGCAAATTTAGTTCATAATTATTCATAACACTAGGATGGTATAAGTTATTCCAAGGAGCTTATTTGCTTACGCTAATAAAAGTACAAATTTCTCCATATTTGGAAGGTACAAGTAGCATTGAAGCCTACTACTAGACTAGATTTAAATAACTAGCCTATTATTTGTGTTTGTGATAAAAGACATAACAAATTTCATGACTCCTTATTAAGAGTAGTTAAATCCACTTTAAGTGATGGACCTATATAGTTTTCATGTTTTCCAAATTTTACTTTATCATTGTCAATTCTAATTTGACACATACTTTATATTTGGATATTAAAATTAAAGGATTTGATATGATGCTTGCTTTAAAAAATCTGATTCTTATTTACAGGAGACATTATAAGGTTATAAATAGCGCTATCCCAAGAATTAAAAAAATTCTAGGTAGATATACAGATAAAGGGACTACGACATTATTTTTGACTAATAGATCAAAATTTAATGTTTTGGTTCCTAAAATAATTACTTGGGATTAGGTTAAATTACCTAAAAGATGGATGTTAAAAAAAGCAATTGAACTTGTTAAACAGGTATAAATAATTGAATTCAAAGATGGGAATGTCAAAATTTGATTTGCTCCATTTAGATGTGTGAGGTTAAATCTCTAAAAGAGAAATGAAAAAGTTAAATCTAGATTCTCTACCTCCACAGTGCTAATCACTAGGTTGGAAGCTATTAGATGAACTAGAAAGCAAGTTAGTCTTAATATAAAGTTGACTTTCATCCCTCAACTTTTACTTTTGTTGTTAATGAACCACTAGAAAATCCAGTCAGGCTTCCAAACCTAGGTCTCCTTCTTTGTCTGATATGGGGTATCAAGATGAAGGTAGGAATCTTTATGTCCTCAAAGTAGTTCACGAGGTAAATGAAAAGGCAAGAGTTATTTTACTCTCTTGAAAATACTATAAATGGGAAATGGTTTTTTATGACCTTTAATGATAAAGAATGAAAAGTATGGTATAACCAACCTAAAATATATACCAATAGTATGAGAACCATAGACATTTTCACTTATTTGAAAAAAGTTTATCAACTTAAAAGGAACTTTTTCCAAAATTTTCAGCCTTGAAGGAGTGTATGGTCTTTTAGGAATACATTACAAAAAAAAAAAAAAGAAAAAAGGGCTATTAGTGTTCACCCTCTACACTAAACTGAAACATCAAAGTAGATATAGCTCCCCCCTGTAAAATAGAACCATCTACAAGTGTTGTTGTACAGTAAGAAAATTATACTAATTTTTATTTTTAATCTATAGGAAATCATATTAATAGAGTTAAAGACAAGATTGAGGAAATAGCCCAATAAACTCCAAGACCTTTAGTTAAACTAGAGATAGAGAAAAGGGTCTTACTTAAACCCATGTCATTAGAAGAAATAGATTACAATATATTAGGTAAAAATCCTGAAATGGCATAGTTAATGGATGAAATAGTTAAAAGGTTAAAAAACATTGGATTAAAAGAGAAAGAAATCTCTGTCCTAGGAAAAGAGGAATAGATTAAAGAAGGAGAATTTTCAATGATTCTATGTAACTAAAGTAATTATAAGATAAAATTGCATTGGTAGTTGAAAAAGTCTATAATGAGATAAAATTGCATTGGTAGTTGAAGAATGAAAAAGCTTAAGGTATAGAGGCCTTAGGAGATTTTTATGAACAAAAGGGTTATCCACCCATGAAATGTCCTAAAAAAAATCAAAAAGAAGGGTTATAAAACCATCTCTTAAAAGAAATCCTTTTATAAAAAGGAAATGTAAAAAGATAAAAAAAAAAAAGTCGAGTTCACAAAAAAGAAAAGAAAAAAGGCAATTGTCTATTATAAATGC
>JAHOYR010000013.1:6737034-6834816 GCA_023213295.1 Bruguiera hainesii | reverse complement strand
ACTAAGCAAGTACAATACAAAGAGTGTCACTTACTGTGTCTACCCTTCGTCTAGCTCGTCTTGCCTCTGTTGAATTGAAAGGCTGCTCCACTGCCGCTTAGAAGTTCACCGCAACGCTCTCTAACCTCTCTTGAAGAAATCTAGAAATACGTTGAGTTCTTTCCGATGCTTCGCCAAATTCCTTCTCTAGGTTGTCTCACACAGCTCCTGCTTTCACCGTCTCACGGTTTCACAGCTTGCACTCAAGCTTCCAGTCTGCCATTTCACGTCTCACGGCCTGCCCCATGCTTCTGATCAGTCACGCTGTTGCACGTTCTGGTCTCACGCTTCTGGTCTGCCATTTCACGTCTCTTGGCCTGCCTCACGCTAATGGTTTTTCTGGTTCACGTCTCTTGCCCTGCCTCATGCTTCTAGTCTGCTGTCTTCTCTTCCGGCTGGTCTCACGAATACTAGGTCTGCTGTCTTCTCCTCCGGGTGGTCTGTTTCTTATTTCTCCTCTTGCTGGTTGTGCGTTTCTGGTTTGCTTGCAGGACGTGTTTCTGGTTTCCTTGCAGGAGGCGTTTCTGGTTTGCTTGCAGGATGTGTTTCTGGTTTGCTTGCAGGAGGCGTTTCTGGTTTGCTTGCAGGAGGTCGCACGTTCTGGTTTTCTCTCCCGGTGGTGACGTTTCTGGTTTGCTCTCCTGGTGGTGTTGTTTCTGATCTCTTGCCGTTCTGCTCTCTCTTCCTTTTTTCCGGTTGCTGTAGGGTTGCTGTTTTTTCAATTGTGTTGGCCCTCTGCCCTAGTTTTGTCTTCCAAGGCCTTTATATACTCTCTTCCATGAAACCCTAATAGGGCTTACATGGCAAATTTACGTTCTTGCCCTTACACAGCAGATTTACTTTCTTGCCCTTCAATGTGGCTTTACTTTCTTGCCCTTCCATGTGACTTTACTTTCTTGCCCTTCAATGTGGCTTTACTTTCTTGCCCTTCCATGTGGCTTTACTTTCTTGCACACTTAATCCTAGTTGACAACAATTACAACCCATACAAGGCTGTGGGAACAACAATCTCCCCCTTTGTAATTGTTGGCAACACTCACAACAAAAACCATTATGCAGTAGTCCTTCATAATCTTCTTAGAGTAATAATCCAGAAGCAGATGGATTACAACTCCCCCTAAATATGCACTCCCCTTTCCTTAACAGCTCCCCCTGCACTGTTGCTTCACTCCCCCTTTGCCAACCAATTACAAATTTGAAAAACCTGCAAAGTAGAGATGGAGGATTCACCTGAACTTCAGGCTTGAGGAGGCATTTGCACAGATAGACTCATTCTGTGCTTTTCAAACAGCTCTGTGGATAGAGATTTATTTAGAATATCTGATATTTGATCTTTAGTGCCGACATACTCCAACTGAATTGTGCCCTCTTCCACTTGATCCTTGATAAAGTGATACCAGATGTCAATATGCTTGCTCCTTGAATGTTGAACTGGATTCTTGCTAAGATCAATTGCACTTTGATTATCACAAAGTACACTCACTGGTAACTTCACTTCAACACCCAAATCGGCCAATTGTCTTTGCATCCATATCACCTGAGTACATGCTGCACAAGCAGCCATATACTCAGCCTCCGCTGTGCTCAAAGCAACACTGTTTTGCTTTCTACTTAGCCATGCAACACACTTTGAACCCAAGTAGAAGCTGCAGCCACTGGTTGATTTTCTATCATCTGTGCTTCCTGCCCAGTCTGCATCAGTGTATGCTCGTAGTTTTACAGAATCCATGGCAGGATACCACAAGCCCATTTCTAGTGTCCCCTTGAGGTATCTTAGGATTCTTTTCACTGCCAACACATGGGATTCCTTAGGATCAGCTTGGAATCTGTTGGCGATGCACACAGCTTGCATGAGATCAGGCCTTGATGCTGTAAGGTACAGAAGGCTCCCTATCATCTTCCTGTATTCTGTAGGGCTTGTACTCCTTCCTTCCTGATCTTGTGTTAACTTGCAACCCACTGTCATAGGGGTACTGACAGGTCTGCTATCCTCCATGCCAAACTTTTTCAGCATCTCTTTGGCATATTTTGTCTGAGAAATAAAAATACCTTCTTCACATTGTTTTATTTGTAATCCAAGAAAGTAAGTCATTTCTCCAATCAATGACATCTCAAATTCCTCACTCATCTTCTGTGCAAATTCTTGGCATAGCTCAAAGTGATCCCCTCCAAAGATGATGTCATCTACATATACTATAGTTATTAGTTGGCCTTTCTCTGAGTTGAACACATATAGGTTATTATCAACTGTTCCTCTTCTGAAGTTCAACCTTCTCAAATATGCGTCCAACCTGCTGTACCATGCTCTTGGGGCTTGTTTAAGGCCATACAAGGCTTTCTTCAGCTTGCACACTTGTGTCTCATCCTCACTAATTTGTACTCCATCGGGTTGTTCAATATACACTTCTTCTTTTAGGAGCCCATTCAGAAAGGCTGATTTCACATCCATCTGGTAAACTTTATACCTCTTATGTGCTGTCAAAGCTAAGAACATTCTGATAGTTTCCAACCTTGCTACTGGTGCAAAAGTTTCATCAACATCTACTCCTTCTATCTGAGTGTAGCCTTTGCAAACTAGCCTAGCCTTGTTCCTCACCATCTTGCCATCTTCATTGTGTTTATTTTTAAACACCCATTTTGTTCCTATGGCATTCTTGTCAGGGGGTCTTGAAACCAGCTCCCATGTTTCATTCTTCTCGATTTGATCCAGCTCCTCATTGATAGCTTTGATCCAAGCTTTGTCTTGTGCAGCCTCTTCAACAGATTTAGGTTCAACTTGTGAGAGTAAAACAGTAGCTCCCACAATTCTTCTTCTTGTTGTAACTCCTGCTGATGGGTCACCTATTATCTGATTTCCTTGATGAGCATTGGTCCATGTCTTCTTTGCCTTTCTCTCTTACATAATCTTAGTTGCAAGAGAATCTCCTTCTTCATCTTCAGACTCACTCTTCTCTGAGTCTGAACTTACTTCTTTTCCCACTTCTTCATGTTGGTCAGATTCTTCATCTATCTTGAAGTCATCTTCTTCACTATCCTCAGCTTCTCCATTATGCATTGTTTTTCAGTTTTCATCTATTCTCACATCACTGGAAGTGACCACTTTTCCCAGTTTATGTAGAAAAACTCTATAACCTTTTGTCTTTGCTGAGTATCCCACAAAGATGCCTTCATCTGACCTAGCATGGAATTTTCCCAAGTTTTGCTCCTTGTTCTTCACAAAACATGGGCTGCCAAAGATTCTAAGATACTTGGCTGTTGTCTTCTTCCCACTCCATAGCTCATATGGAGTCTTATCAGTATTGGGCCTTAGTGAAACTCTGTTCAATAGGTGCACGGCTGTAAATGTTGCTTCTGTCCAAAATCTTGTGTGAAGCTTGGATTCCAGTAGTAGAGTTCTTGCCATTTCAACCACAGCTCTATTTTTCCTCTCTACCACCCCGTTCTGTTGAGGAGTTCTTGTTGCTGCCATCTGATGGTGAATTCTATGCTTCTCAAGGTAATCTTCAAAAGCTCCATTTGTGAATTCAGTGCCTTGATCTGACCTCAATACTTTGATCTTCTTTCCACTCTCATTTTCAGCCAATCTTCTGTATCTCTTGAAGCATTTCAAAACTTCTGACTTATGTGTGAGGTGCATGATGCAAGTCCTTCTAGAATAATCATCAACAAACAAGATGAAGTACCTCTCACCATTCAACCCTTTTGTTCTCATCGGCCCACACAAATCAGTATGTACAATGTCAAGCACTGCTTCAGAACAAACCTCTTTGGTCTTATACTGCTTTCTGACCTGTTTTCCTTTAGAGCATGCTGAGCAAACATACTCCCTCTCTCTTTTGAGGTCTGGAATGTCTCTGATTGCATGAGTAATGGTCAGCTTCCTCATGTTCTTCTGTGTTAAGTGTCCCAGCCTCTTATGCCAAAGTTGATTTTCTTATTTTTTTGTAAGTAAACAGCTGTTTGTCTTGTCCTCATCAATTACATATAAATTTCCAGCTGTTCTTTTCCCAGCTGCAACAGTATTGCCTTCTTTGCTCTTTACTTGGCAACCTGTTTTTGTGAATATCACTTTATGGTCTTCATTGCATAGTTGGCTGACAGATGCTAGATTATATCTGAGTCCTTCAACATGCAGAACATCTTTCATCTTTCCTTTTCCAATATTTACTGACCCTTGACCACTGATGTTGAGTGAATCATCATTGCCAAACTTGACTTTGCCTTCTCTTGACTTGTTTAGCTTTGACAATTTACTCTTGTCTCCCGTCATATGTGAAGTGCATCCACTATCAAGGATCCATTGCTTATCCTTGTAGTCATCTTTGAGTGCAATTTCAGCTATATTAGCCACCTCCCTTTTAGCTTTATATTCCTTCTTTTGAATTGGCTGGAAGATAGCTTTCTCCTTTTTCTCAGCTTTGACTACACCGCTTGTTTTCACTGTGCCATTGAGTGCCTTTTCTTGCTCAGGGAGAAGTGTCATGAATCTCTTGGAATTATGGCCATCCTGCCCACACCTTTCACACTGTTCCAAGTCTCCCAATATAGCAAACTTATTCTTTGAAACCACTGGTTTGGGCTTCCACCAACAATCCTTGTCAGTGTGTCCTTGCTTTTTACAGTATGTGCAAGAACTCACGACAGGTGTTCTCCTCTGAATTTTGTATTGTCTCCCCCTATATGCAGCATCATATCTTCTCAAGTTGGAGACATATACTAGCCTTCTCCACCAGCAGTTACTTGCCTTATGACCCCAAACTCCACAATAAAGACAGTGACCTTGAAACTGCCTCTTCTTGGGTCTAATCACAGCTTGTTTTCTTTTGTTCATTACTTGCTGTGTAGGCAACGTGGCTGGCTTCTTTGCTTGTGTGGCTTTCATTTCAGCCACCTTTTTCTCCTTCTTTTGTTCAGCCATAGCCCTTTGCTGGCTGACCTTCTTTTCTTCATTTTTGTTTGCCACCCTAGGTTGCTTCTTCAAATCCTCTTTATTCTCAGCTATCTTCTCCTGAGTCACAACCTTCTCTTTCAACTTCTGTGGCACATTCTTATTATCTTTAGGCAATGCAGCCTCAGATTGCTGCACTTTCTCTTCATTCTTCTTTTCTCTTGCAGAACTTGTTTCTCCTATCATTTCAAGCTTCTGCACGTTCTCTTCACTCCTTTTGAGTTGTTGCTGAAGTTTCAGCAACTCTTTCTCCATTCCTTCAATGTTTGAAGTCCTTGAGCCAAGCTCCATTGTAAGGTCTTCACATATTTTGATATGTTCTTCAAATCTTCTCTTCAAGTCAATATGTTCAGCCCTTATTTCATCCTTTTGACTTTCAGCTTCCTCAGACTTTGCATCAACTTGTTTTATGTGGGCCTCCAACCTTCTTATGGTTCTGCCCCTTCTGATTATCTCCTTTGAAGCTGCTTCCAACTCAGCTTCAAGATCTGGTTCTTCTTCATCAACCTCCTCTTCCTTTTCAGAGGTTGAACTACCACCTTGAGTTGATGCCATAAAGGCATGCTCATCTGATGAGTCTACATCTTCCTCCTCATCGGCTTCTTTTGTCTGGCTCACATAACTCTTGAATGAGCCTCTCTTCTTCTTCTGTGGGCTAGCAGTCTTCTTGCTGGACTTCCTTGACTTGAATGATGGTCTTCTCCATTTTGAATTCTGCTCATCATCACCATCCTCATCTTCATCATCAAGTTTCACTTTGCACTGAGAAGCAAAGTGTCCAGTCTGTCCACAACGATAACATCTCAAGGACAACTGTCCTTTTCCCTTCTTAGACCCCTTTTTGAATTTCCTTGTGAAGTATGCCAATACTCCACCTTCACTTTCTTCCTCATCATCATCATCATCCTCACTGGATGATTCTTCCTCTTCTTTCATTTTCAAGTGTTTCATAGCTTTGAAAGCTACCTCCTTTGATACCTTTGACATTGAGGAGCTCTCAGTTGACTTTATTCTCATCTCATATGCAATGAGATTGCACTGGAGATCATGCAGAGACATAGAATTGAGATCTCTACTCTCCTCTATGGCTGCCACCTTTGAGGCAAACCTCTCAGGCAGAATTCTCAGAATTTTCTTCACAATAGATGAGTCCTTCTTGTTCTTCCCATGACTTCTAAGATCGTTTACAGCATCAATAATCCTGGTGAAGAACTCTTGGACTGTCTCATTTTTCTGCATTCTGAGAGATTCATATCTCTCCTTGAAAACTTGAAGCTTGGCCTCCTTCATTCTGCCATCACCTTCATAGACTTTCTGCAATCTGTCCCATATCTCCTTGGCAGATTTGCAGTCCATAACTTTAGCATATTCAGCATCTGTCAATGCTGAAATGATGACATTCGAGGCCTTCCCATTTATCTCAAATTGTCTTAATTCCTCTGGGGTTGGATCTTTACCTTCTTCTGGAGGCTCAAAACCCTCCTGTAAAGATTTCACCACGTTCATGCCCATGGTTGCAAATACCACCTGCATTCTCGCTCTCCACATATGGTAGTTGGTTCCGTTCAAGATTGAAACCTTCTTGCTATAAGTAGTGCTGGTGCTAGTACCGGCGTCCATTTCTCAATATGCTGAACAAGTTAAAACTTCTGGAGCTCTTCAAACTAGTACACCAAGCTGTTAAGCTTTATCCTGGTGAACCTGTGCTCTGATACCAATTGAAGTTCCCAACTTCACCCTAGGATCTACTAGTTTGTGATACTGAGAGGGGGGTGAATCAGTATCACCACAATTCGCAATTCGCAGGAAAGTGAACAACTTCAATCTCTTCTTAAAAGCGAACTCTTTCTCATATTCGACTAAGGTAGATCTATTGCTACCTACTAATCACAATAGTCCCCAAAGTCACCTTTCAGACACTTTGCCTAATAGACAATTCAGATGTTCTTGTTTAGGTCTTCGTTAGGTTATGGGTTGGCTGATACTTTAACTGCGTTCACAACTCAATTCAAAACACAAAATGTAAAGCAAATTAAGGACACACGAGATTTACGTGGTTCCGTCAACGTGACGTACATCCACGGTGGTAGGGACTCTCCCTTACCGAGACTATCCACTATACTTGAGAATTCCAGTTACAATGGATGTCTTAATCTTCTGCTCCTTTCACTATTGCAATTACTAAGCAAGTACAATACAAAGAGTGTCACTTACTGTGTCTACCCTTTGTCTAGCTCGTCTTGCCTCTGTTGAATTGAAAGGCTGCTCCACTGCCGCTTAGAAATTCACCGCAACGCTCTCTAACCTCTCTTGAAGAAATCTAGAAATACGTTGAGTTCTTTCCGATGCTTCGCCAAATTCCTTCTCTAGGTTGTCTCACACAGCTCCTACTTTCACCGTCTCACGGTTTCACAGCTTGCACTCAAGCTTCTAGTCTGCCGTTTCACGTCTCACGGCCTGCTCCATGCTTCTGATCAGTCACGCTGTTGCACGTTCTGGTCTCACACTTCTGGTCTGCCGTTTCACGTCTCTTGGCCTGCCTCACGCTACTGGTTTTTCTGGTTCACGTCTCTCGCCCTGCCTCACGCTTCTAGTCTGCTGTCTTCTCTTCCGGGTGGTCTCAAGAATACTAGGTCTGCTGTCTTCTCCTCCGGGTGGTCTGTTTCTTATTTCTCCTCTTGCTGGTTGTGCGTTTCTGGTTTGCTTGCAGGACGTGTTTCTGGTTTCCTTGCAGGAGGCGTTTCTGATTTGCTTGTAGGATGTGTTTCTGGTTTGCTTGCAGGAGGCGTTTCTAGTTTGCTTGCAGGAGGTCGCATGTTCTGGTTTTCTCTCCCGGTGGTGACATTTCTGGTTTGCTCTCCTGGTGGTGTTGTTTCTAATCTCTTGCCGTTCTGCTCTCTCTTCCTTTTGGGCGGTTGCTGTAGGGTTGCTGTTTTTTTCAATTGTGTTGGCCCTCTGCCCTAGTTTTGTCTTCCAAGGCCTTTATATACTCTCTTCCATGAAACCCTAATAGGGCTTACATGGCAGATTTACGTTCTTGCCCTTACACAGCAGATTTACTTTCTTGCCCTTCAATGTGGCTTTACTTTCTTGCCCTTCCATGTGGCTTTACTTTCTTGCCCTTCAATGTGGCTTTACTTTCTTGCCCTTCCATGTGGCTTTACTTTCTTGCACACTTAACCCTAGTTGACAACAATTACAACCCATACAAGGCTGTGGGAACAACATGCATCAATACCTTAATTACACACACTCATAAAGGCCTAAAACCTTACCTATACCATTTATAACTTAGATGAAGGGAAGTATGAGTTCTTCATGAAGGCTATGGTTTCTGTATAAAACAGTCTTGAAATCTCTCCCTTAGATTAGTAACTCTTGAGCATTGAATTGTGAGAGATGGAACCCTTTAAGGACCTTTGGCCTAATTTAGATTTGTCAAACCACACTTTTGTAGTTATACCAATAGTCATCTACTCATTAGATCTATCCCTTATGGACTTTAAGCCTATGTTATCCCCATTCTGATTATTACATTATGCATATTTTTTATTTTGTTATTTTATAACTTATCCTTTATATTTATTTCCTTTTATACTAACACGTTTCCCTTTTGTTTTGTTTCATTATTTTTCTTTTGTCGTCTCATATCATTCATATTGTGTATTATTCACTTCTTAAAGTATTGACTATTGTTTCAAAATGCATATATAATCTATATGATCATCATTGAACACACCTATAGTTATGTTAGAACATACTCTGAAGACCTTCAAAGGTAGGTAAAAGACTATCCTTCCTCAAAACTTATGAATATCCTATGGAATTATAGTTTGAAGTAATTAAAATTTCCTGTCTTTCAATAAATCTAGGACATTTGGAGCATTGGCAAGAGGTGTGCCTTTTAGGAAATTTATGGCAACATCGGTTACCTATTGGACATTAGAATGTAGCTAGTAATTCTAAAGGCTGCCATACACTCTTAGGACCCAACCTATCAATGCTTGTCTTCCTAAATGTAGACATGGTCCCTCTAATAAAAGAAAATGAAAACTTGCTAGGCACTCAGGATCAAGATTGTACTCTCCAAGCCTTGACACCAACCATGTAAACAAGCTATCAAAAATGATTAATCAAAAGTAGAGTGAGATTCATAATGTGACTAAAGGGCAGCACCAAGAGGAAATGCGTTCCAACCAACCACATTATTAAACACATGATGAAGCATCCTAAGGTAGAATTCATGCATATGGCATTGCTCATTTATGGGTCAATATTGTTCTTTAAAGTCATTAGGCATGTTCATGAACATGTCATCGAATTGTTCCATGAGATGAGAAAAGGTGGGATTAATCCATTTTTGGCCAAGATTGCTGAAATGATCCTATCCTTGAATTATTGTTGAATTCAAGGAAAGGGGTAGTTTAGTTCTATTATATGTTTAGCTCATAAGCTATATAAATGTAGCTCTCCACTAGTTTACTCATCCCATGTACAAAAAGGATAGACTCCCACTAGAAGAATTCAATAAAATTGAATGGCCTAACATGAAAAAAATTTCAAAGTGAATAACTTATTTTTAAGAGCGAGAGTTTGATTACATGCCGAATGGTTGAGAAAAGACTTGGTCCTATATAGCTGCAAGGAATACCTATAGGTTGCTATCATCAAGATAACAGGAGTGATTGCATACACCCTTACAATAACAATCAAACAAACAGGGTCAAAGAAGTTCATTGTAGTCACCAAGGGAATGGAAGATGTCTATCTTGATTGTAGCAGTTCCAACAATCATGAGCATCTTTGACCCATTATTTAAGCATGGAATCATGTTATAAAAACCACCTATGCACACTCTAATCACCCTCCATTAGAGTAGTATAAGTTATTGCATGCAATTCAAGGCCATGGAATTTTCATTTTTTATGTGTTAATAGGTCATGTTGTCTCCAAAGGAGAAGCCAAAATTGAAAATGTTCAGGTGCTAGTTCTGTTAAGTTCAGATGGACTCAATTTTGTAATACTAGAGGATATCACTTCTTCACACTATAACAAGTCAGACTCTCTAGAAGATCCAGATTTGAGTTTCTTTATCAACTAGCTTCTTTAAGAGTTGGATGTATATTAAAGAAGAAATAAGAAGTTGATCCCTTAGCTGTCATAAGTGAAATAAACACTCCAAAATGTGGAGGCAATGGGACTACATCAAGGTCAATTGCAAAATGTCCTTCAATTCACATTAAATCAAAATGAAGCCCTTTGGTAGGAAAATGCTCACCTACAGGAGCAATTAGATGATGCAATTGCTACACTCTTTGTGGAACAAGAGAGTCACATTGCACAAATGAATCTACTTACATAAGAAAATCAAAGTATGACACAAGTGACTTAACTCTCTCAGGAAGATCAAAATCTGGCACAACAAGTGGATTTGCTCACCTATGGAAATTGGAGCTTGGCACAAAATGTAATAGCTTGGGACACCCAAATTTGGGAGTTAACCTCCTAGCTTTAGTAGCTAATGACCCTCCATTACAGGCAGGAATGCTAATATCATAGGGGATCAAAAGGGACAGTAAGTAGAATTAGGCGCATGGTAGATAAGGCCAAAGAGCTGCAAATGGAGATCCCATAATTACATCCATTAGACAGGTGCCTCAACCTTTTCTTTGAAGAATCCTTTAGGCATTATGAGTTCATCACTTATTTTATGTAAAAGTCTAAACTGCAGTCGTTACTTTGTATAAGATTAAATCCCTTTGAACACTTTGAATTGTAAATGTTAGTGAAGGAAGATGTTTCTTAGTCTGAAAATGTCCCCTCTCATTAGATCTTGTAATATAAAAGAGGGATGGGCTTTTATATCTTTTAACGTATTCTGAGGTATGGTTTGTTACAATAGCCATTACAACATAAGGTGAATGATATCCATATGCATATCATGAATTATACATAATTGCTTAAATATGCATATTTAAGGCTTTATAATTAAACTTGTTTGATTTAGATGGAAAGTTGCAATTCTCAAATAGTTTAGGTAATGATGCGTTAAGTGCTTGCCAAAGGGTACCTAGTTGAGTGGTGGTACAACACCAATTTTCACACTACCAAAAGAATGACTCCATTCTAAGCTTTGTATAGCCGAGCCTCTCCTTAACTATCTTCTCTTTATGTGGAAGCTACCAAAGTTGCATTTGTGGAAAACTTTCTTATCAAAAGGCAGCTTGTGACAAATCTATTGAAGGATCAACTCAAAGCATAAAGTAGGACGAAACATTATGCAGATAAGGTCCATAATGAAAGATCCTTTATGATAGGTGACTATGTATTTGAAACTTTAGACTTATTATCAAGTATCTATGGCTGTCTGATCTAGTGTGAAAATCTCCTTTAAATTTTATGGCCTTTTTTTAGTGGTGGTGGAAAAAATCAACTTTGTGGCTTATCATTTAGCTTTACATGCTCAGTCAATAATTCACCATATTTTTCACATGTCCCTACTTAAGAAATCAATGGGGCATTATGGATAGGTTCTTCCTTAATTGTCATTTACAAGAACAGATGGTTAGATACTAGTGGAATCCTAAATCATTCTTGACAAGCAAATCATCAAGTGTAATAACAAGATTGTCACTTAGGACTTGTTCATTGGTCTAAACTCTCTCATGAGGAGGCAACATGGGAGGACTAATGTTTTCTTCAAATCTCAATTTCACCTTGCGGACAAGGCCCGTCTAAAACAAAAGGGACTTTTAACATTTTTATTAAAGCGGTAAATGGGCATGGGGTTTATTAAATCTTGATGTTGAGTGAGGTCTATTATTGCGTTGGCCTATTAAGCCTTGTAGATAGGTGTTAGTAAGTATGTTGAGGTATTAGCATCATGGAGGTCATGATTTCTCTATGTTTCTTTTAATCACAACTATTTGATTGTAACTTAAGAGCTATATAATGCTTCCTTAGTTGGTTGCAACAACTATGTAAGAGAAATACAATATTCCTAAATTCCTCTCTCTCTCTCTCTCTCTCTTTCTCTCTCTCTCTCTCTCTCTCTCTCTCTTCTCTCATTTTAGGCTCTTTTTCATAAGAACCTAACACTGGAACCATAATATGTTTCATGTATGTAGCATGAGAAGGTGTGTGATTTTGGTTTCTTGATGTGTAAAGGGTTGGTTTGTTGACTTTGTCCCAATTATGATGAAACAATGGGTTTGTTTTGATTTTCCTTTGAGCTTTCTTTAATTTTTTTGCTTGATTCATGGGAATTTAGTTTTATGTTCTTGAGTTTTGGCTCTTAAAACTTTAATTTTTTGTGATGTGTTGATGATGTTGGTTTATTTTCTTTAAAGATGGTGGGATCTTGAATTTTAAGGTCTTAAAATCCAAGGTTTTTAGTTTTAGTAAGGGTTTTTGTGTTGAAGGGTTTACTTTTTCCCTTGTGACTTTGATTTCTTTAGAAAAAGCTATGGTCTTTATATTGATCACTAATGAGATACCCTAGATACTTAATTTGCCTTATTCCAAATGCACACTTACACTATTTAGAATAAAGTTGATATGACCTCAAAACTAGTAAAGCACAAATCAAATGTTGCACATGTTGTTTTATGCTAGAGCTATATATGAAAATGCCATAAAAAAAGATCAAAATAAACTTGCTTAATGAAGAAGAAAATAACATGTTTATGAGAACTTGTAAAGTAGTGAGAGCGTGGGTGAGACTAATGGGCATCACCTTGACTTCATAATGCCCATGGTGGGTTTTAAAGGCTATTTTAGGAATTGCCCCCTCATGCATCCAGAACTATTGATAGCTTGCTCTCAAATCTAATTTAGAGAAGATTGTAGTACCCTTTAGCTCATCTAGCACGTCATCAATGATGGGTATGAGAAACTTATCTTTGATGGTCAAGTAATTCAATTGCTTGTTATTCACATAAAAATGCAAGGAGTGATTCTTCCCTTTCACCAATAGTACATGTGAAGCAAATGGACTACTATTGGGTTGTATGACTGTAAAAGCTATCATTTTAGCTATTAGTTCTTCAATTTCTGATTTCTAGTAGTGGGAATAGCAACAGGCCTAAGGTTAACAAGTTGAGCATATAATTTAAACATAATGTGATGATTATGGCTCCTTTTTGGTAGGAAAGCCCTTGGTTTAGCAAACATATTAGGGAATTGTCCTATCACAATTGCAATTTCAAGAGGCAATTTTATTGGCTCTATAGCTTACACCATTGTGAAGAGGTAGGCAAAAAGACTCTGATCCTTCTTTTTTTTTTTTTTTATATTAAGTTTTGTAACATTTGTCATGTCAACAGTTTTAAAGGTGCCTATCTTAATAACTCTAATAAATTAAACTAGCTTGCCATCTGTTACAAAAGAAAACTTCATATTATTAAATCAAATAGCATTAGGCTATGTAGCCTTAGCTAACGAACACCTTGACTATGTCATAAGTCCCTAATGCTATAGGCCTTAAATTTGCCTTAAAGGTGTAACCCTACATTTGCCATTCAAATGCTTTGCACCTTTTTAAGTTAAAAATCTTTTTGTCTATAAGAGGTGGTAACTATCACTGTAAGAGTCCTCTTTAGATTGTAGTGCAATTCCTTTGCAAATGTCGAGTCTAAGAAGCTATGGGTAGTATTTGTGTCAATCAAGATTATTGAAACCTTTTTATCAAGTCACTCTTTAACTATAGAGTGTTGAGACCTAGGGTGCGAGAGATGACATTCATATAGATCTCAATGGTAGCATCCATTGACTCCATCATTGCTAGCTCCTAAGTCTCCTACCTAGCTTCTTGTGGTTTATAGACCTTTGGCTACCCTTATTGCTCACTTTTTATCAATTAAATTTAAGGAATGTTTCCCAAAAGAATGATGGCCAAGAAAGTACTTGTCTCCACATTTATAACATTGACTAGACTTTGTAAGGGTATAGATTTAAGAAATTTGGACATAACATTGTTTATTGTTTTAATCTCAATAGGTCATTTTGGTGGTAAGACTATTGGTACTCTTTTGCAAGTAGGCACATTTATGGGTTTAGTATTGACCACCCCTTGTCCTTAACAACCCCAATAACCCCATCAATAGTTGCTTTTCTAGTTAATGAGGCCATCTAATGCTCTTATAGTTTAGATAACCTATAGGTTTGACTCAAGGTTTTTAATTACAACATTTTAACAATGTGTCTAATGGTTCCATTTAATCCACTGACAAAGCTGGAAATTAAATATCTTCAATAAGACTAAGGTTACCTCTTTTGATTTGTAACTTCATTTCCTCAAAGCATTCTTCATACTCTACTCCTATCTTTTTACATTAGTTTGCTGAATTCTTCTACAATGTTAAGCATGCCATCACTAACAAATACAAACACACCTCCTCTACAAGCTTTTTCCAAGTGATCTCAAGGTCTTTTAGAAGCTATCCTCTATGCCATACTTTTGGCTTATCTTTGAAGTACATAGTTGTCACTTCCGCCTTTTACTCATCTACTACTCCATAAATCCTAAAAAATTGATTGCACTTGGTGATTTATTCTTGAAGATTGATGCCTTTAACAATGGGAAAAGTAACTTTAGGAAGCCAAGAAGAATTAGTCTCCTTGGTCTCTATTCTTATTATGCCCCAAGCTCCCTTAAATTGGTTATTACCATTGGGTAGTAGAAGTAACTTAGTTGGGGCCTTGGCTCCTCCATGATCAAATAAGTTTATAGCCTTCAAGCTCAAAAACTTCATTATTTAAGTGAACATATTATGCTCTTGATGCACATCTTCATGCAAGCTCTAAATTTGCATTGCATATTTCTCCACAATTCCTTTGTTCCTTATGTTGATATCGAGCCCACATAATTGTTCCTTTGTTATTATGCATTAGCTTGCCATAGGTCTTTGTGAAAATCAAGATGCTCTAATACCAAAATCATTATGGTTCTTGCATCAAGTGGTTTATTCTCGTAAAAGCAACCAAAAAAGGATATTGTATTTCTCTTTTATAATCATCGCCACTGTTGTACTCATATTTTATCTAACTTAAATAAGAGTTTATGTTTTCTTTTTTTGGCTGTATTTTTATTACACGATGTATAATTAGATTGCCAAATTTAATATTTGGATTGTGTTTAATGGGATTAAAAGTAGTATTTAGGCCAAGAAAAAAAAAGAAATGGAAAAAAGAAAGAAAAGGAAAGGAAAAAGGAAAAGAAAGAGAAAAAAAGGAAAAAAAAGAACTAGAAAATAGAAAATGGAAAATAAAGAAATAGAAATAAAATTAATAATTTTTATTGTTTAAAGTGTTCGTTTACAAATAAAGTCTAATTATAATCCTAACACATTATAAACCAAGAAAAAGGAGAAACATAACCCTTTTTAAGTCCTTAGATAAAGTTCACCATAAGAAATAAAAGCCATCCAATCTCTAGGGTAAGTACAAAGGGTACCTATTCAATTGGGCTTTTTAAAGGTCAAAACCTTTTAGATCCAGCATAGGAGAAGATGAGCAAGCCCAATGACTCAAGAAGCAACACACACACACACACATAGTAGCAATGAAAGAGAAAAGGCCCAACATCCTCAAATCTAGATCATAGTAGTAATATGGGAGAACCAGGGAATCTAGTCAAAGCTTTAATGAACCTAACAAAGAGACCAATAAGCCCCACACCTAATCAAAAAAGGCAACAAGTTGATTGCACTGTTTGTAATAGTTCTTGGAGTACAATTTTAACAATGAAAAGATCCAACAAATCTAGCCAATAAATGAAATGGGGTCAATTCTCCTATAAGAGGAAGAACCTTAGTAGTAGCCAAAAAGGGAAGTGTGGAGAGAGAAGAATGACCGAGCAAGAAAAAGCAAAGCAGTGTACATAACATTAGCAACAAAGTAGTAAAAGAGAGATAAGAAAACAAGAAAAAGGCTTCCAAAGTCACTATGAAATAAATAGGTTATGTTTTCTTCCATTTTTTTAGTAAAAGAGAGAAAAAGTAATCGTAAACACATTTTGCAGTCAAGTTACATGTGTATTCAATAATATAATATACAATCCTAACATTTATTCATCAATTTTCTAATCCTTTTGTAGATGACATTAAGAATACCATAGAACATAAAAAAAAAAAAAAAACACACTCACACACACACACACACACACATTTGGATAAGTTGTTATGCTACATTGGCTATGTCCAAGAAAGGGTTGAAGAAGACTTTTTAGGAAGCTAGTAACCAACCTTTGTAAAGGACTTTATTCTTCCCCGTGCCATTCACATATGCATGTATTTTTATTCTTGTTTAAATTTTCTGGTTGCTTTTCACCTATTTGGTTGACTATTTCCAGTCTTTCTCTTGCTAACTTTATAAAAGACATTATAAGCTTTCTTTTATTATTCTTCACATTAATGTGGCTTAAAGAAACTTAAACGAAGCAATTTACACTCACAAAGAAGATTAGTCCTAACCCTACAGTTTAGTTCTTCACGAGTAAAATTTACTACCATTCTATTGTTTCCTCACTCAATCACATAAAGGATGTTTCTTTAGATAAGTATTGAGCTCATTACCTATTGTCTTTTTTCTAGTAAATCTATTACAATAAATGGGATAATCTATTTTAAGCTAGAAAAATACACCATAAGCAAGCAACTAACAATAGAAAACTTTAAGACACAAGTTAAGATACTTATCTGAATTTTTAGCTACCAATCAATCGATCCAACACTCCAACTCTCCTCCTCTCTTGTCATTCTTCCATCTCCTTGCAAATGAAACACACTTTGCTTCAAATACCGAATTTATTGTTGTGCTTTATGTGACTTGTTATTAAAAGTGAATAGATCAGGCTATAATGAGTCTCCTGACATTTTTTTTGATTTCTTTAGTGACCACCACAAAAATCCAATCATCTGCTAGTCCTTGGAGCCTCTGCAATGACAGTCAATGACCACTAGTCAACTCAAACTGCCACCCACTCTTTCCTTGCTCGGTCAGTCACAACATGCACAACATAAAAATAAAATGAAATTTAAGAAAAACAAAAAAAAAAAGTCTCAAAAAGAGAAAAGAACTTAGTCAAACGAGTCAATTTGATCTAGTCAATCCTTCGCTCTCTATCTCTTAGACCTAAAACCACCAAAAATCTGACCTAGTCCACTTTTCTCCTCAAAAATGTACTTAGCAGCTCAATTCCACATGACCAGTACTTAAACCCTCAAACAAGACTCGTTGTCACTAGCTCCTTTCCACCCAATCGAACCTCTATAATGCCAAAACCAACAAATCAGAGTCTCCTTTCCTTCTTAACCACAAATTTAGTTTCATATGTACCAAAACTAAATCCTATCTGAAAAAAAAAATAAAAGATAAGAAGTGAACTTAAACAAAATCACATTTAAAAGTCATAAGAGGGAGGCATCCCCCCATTTGAGAGTCAAAGAACTACTCTTTAAAAAAAAATTATAAAAGGGAAAAAGGTGAAATAAAAAAATTCTCAAGAAAAACTAAAAATTAAAAAAATGATAATTGAGATTTTTTTGGGAAAAAATAAGGGTATTTGTTTGAGTAGATTTAGATACTAAACCTTTTTTTTTAATTCTAAACCAAAATAAAAAATTAACAAAGAATCAAAATAATTTTTTAAAAAAAGACCTAAAATGTTTATCCATCAAGTTTATAGATTGACATTCTTAATTCCTTTTCATGAACTACTTTTTTAACCCTTTAATACACTTTAACAATTTTTTTAAGGAAACTCTTTGTTTACTCATGCACTTGGTTAGAAAATACACCATTGGAATGCTCATATATTAAGCATGGGTCAATGCTTTTGTAAGATACTGGGAACAAAATCCATGGACTTGATTCCAATTATGTAAGTAATTTAGACCTTTCAACTCTCTTGTGAGTGGAGGAATATTGCCAATCATCTTAGAGACCTTCCCTTCATCTTCTGCAATTTCCATTTTCATCTAGATGTATAGGTTCAAAACAAGGAAAATAGGATGTGCATTAACCTATTTGTCCAAAAAATCTTTAACTCTTCTCTTAATGTTTTGGCTAATCCTTATATCAATTTAGTATCCTAGAGAGATATCAAGATTGTCCTTTGTGAGCACAATGGGATAAATCTAGGTGTTCCTTCTTCTTCCAAGCTAGTACTTTCCATTATGATAGATGCATTAATTTGGTTATAGGCCATTATTCTATCATTGTGCCTAGTTCCTACATTATTAATAGGTTCGTTATTATGCATAAACTAATCTAAGCTCTGAGGATTTTAGCTATAATAAAACTTCATAGGGATAAACTAAAGTTGGGCATGCCTTTCATACTCTTTTGTGATAATGTTATAAAATAAAATTGCTTAATTATAAAGCTTCATTTGTGAATGTTTAAGCATCTCATGCATCAAACACATCATTTGCAAGTATAATGAATGCAATTACTTGCTCTAACATAATAACATATCTAAGGTACAATAAATAAACCATAAAAAGCTCATAGCTAACAAAGGTATATAGTCTTAACTTGATTTTGCACGAGAAGAATAGAGGACAAAGTCAAAGAACTACCTTCCTTATGGACAACATTCAAATTTCAATGAAGGAGCTAAAGGAGCAAATGCAATAGACAACTTAAACATTTGCTAAAGGGAAGATAGTCGTTTGGGACATAATTCCTCATGAAACGTCATTTTCCTTAGCAAGTGGAATATTTTAGTCAACCTTAGTGTTAGGAAAGTTTGGAGTACTCTTCCTCTATCTATAATTAGTGGCACATCCCTCTTGGGGACAAATGATGGTTGCACAATCATTTGACACCAAGATTTATGTACTAGACATTACTTTAGCACATCACCTCATAGATGCCATACCTAGTGAATTCAAAACTACTCCTAAATTGAAAGATAGAGTAGTAGGAGTTAATGAGCATTCCATGAAATAAAAAATTGACCTTTTATAGGAGGAGGTTAAGACCATAAGAAAGAGAGATATTCATACTCTTTTAAGTGCATTAGACCTCTATTAGGTTCAAGATGTAGTCCTTAAGCCAAAATTCAAAACTCCAAAATTTGAAAATTATGATGGCATGGGATCACCAACAAACTACCTAACCATGTACATTCAAAAGATGATAACATATAATCATAATGAAAAACTCTTAATGCATTGCTTTTGTTGTACTTCTATTTTGTTGACCTTAAAAACCTTGCATTTGCTCACTCTTGTGTAGAATTAATTATGTGGGCTTGGATCATAGATTGTTTATTTGGATATGAGAAGGTAAATAGGGTAGTGAGACAAATAAAAGAAAAAAAATACAAGGAATGAAAAATAATAATTGAATTGCTACTAGGGTCTAATACACAGTGCAATATACAATGTATATCCTACCCTTGAAAGGAAGAGTTAGCAACTTACGTGGTTTTCAAACTAAATCCAAAGTTAAAAATATTGCTTTTGGGTACAAGTTACATCATCAAACTATAAAAGGGCTCTCTCCTTCTTAAAGACCCTATGCTAAGCTTCCCAATGTGGTAATATCAATCCAACCCTCTCTTTAAGGCTCAATAGTCTGATCCAAGTGTGAATCTTGCAGGTTAAAGACTTGTAAAATATTAAATATATGCATAAATAATTCTAGTCATCTAATAAAAGCAATAAAAAATCATTGACCAATATTAGGCAAGAATAATTATAAAAAGGTGGCCAATATTAATTAACAAAGAGAGAAAAAAACAAGGGCCAACAAAATCCATCAAAGAGGGACCAACAAAATTAAGCAAGCCAACATAGAAAGAACATTAATTATAATTATGAGGCAAAAGAGAGACAATAACATTTGAGGGCTAATAAAAACCACCAAGAGAGCACAATTTAGAGCATTTAAGGGAGGCAAAAGGAATAAAATGAGATAGCCTTCCACCAAATATCTAAAAAAATATTTGCAAGTAGCAACCCTGAAGGAGGAGCTACTCCTTTTGGCCAATAATGTCAAGAACAAAGATACCCATAACAGGATTATGAGACCTTTATATTTTTCTTCCTATTTTCTTTACACTTTTAAGGATATAATCATGCATAAATAATTTGGATTGAGTTCAAAATCATGATCAACCCAAGAAATAAATTAAAACTAATGGCTAAAGGTATAATTAATGGATACTATTTCATCCACCCATAAACGCATTGGTGACTATTAAGAGAGGTTTCAATTAATTTGTCCCAATAAAATCAATAAGTAAAAGAATAAAACTCCCTATAAACAAATAATCGTTGCACAAAATGACTATAGTTAACCCAATAAAACACTTATCTTAAGTAAGTCACACTACCTTTATACCCATATTGGCCATGTGCAGGCATTTAAGGTTATGGTTTAAGATATTGACAGTGATATGGTGAGGCATGGATTTGTTAAGGCCTAATGGCCTGATTGACTATTTATAGGTGATAGTTCTTCTAGGAATAGGAATAAAGAAATAATAATTAATAAAAATTTAAATAATAATTATTTACAAAATTGGGCTTTTCCTTCTTCTTCATATTCCCAAGTTTACAAATAAGGAATGTTCTTTTCTAAAGTTGATTATGTTATTAAAATTGTTGAAAAAGCTTTACCCTTAACTCAGGGTTATAATGATTTCTTTTTGCTATCCAAGGAGCTTATTAGCTCACATCAACAAAAGTATAAATTTATCCATATTAGGATGGCTCAAGTAGCACTAAATCCTACTATGAGACTAGGTTTAAATAACTCAGCAATCTTATGTGTTAGAGATAAAAGGCATAATTGCTTCCATGACTCCTTATTAGGAGTAATTAAATCCACTCTTAGTGATGAACTTATTTGGTTTTCTTATTTTCCAGACTTTACTTTATCATTATCATATCTTAATTTGATGCATACTTTATGTTTGGACATTAAACTAAAGGATTTGATATGATGACTATTTTTGAAAATCTAATCCTTACTTACAAGATACACTAGAAGGTTATGAACACCACTGTCCTAGAAATTAAAGAAATTCTAGCAAAATATACAGATAAAGGGACAATTATATTATTTTTTACTAATAGGTCAAAATCTAATGTTATGGTTCCTAAAACAATGATATGGGAGTTATAGATATTTTTACTTATTTGGAAAAAGTCTACAGAATTAAGAAAAAACCTTTTCCAAATTTGTTGACCCCAGAGGAGTGCATGGTTCTTAAAAGACATACAATGAATACACTACTAAAAAAGGAAAAAGGGTTATTACTATTAACCTTCCACTTTAAATTTAAGTATGAAAGTAGTGGATAGTGAAATTATAACTTCACCTTATAAAGTAGAATCATTTACTAATATTGTTATATAACAAGGAAACTATACTAATTTTTATTTCTAGTCAACAGGAAATTAGCTTAATAGAATTAAAGAAGTTTCTTAGAGAGTTCTAAAACCTCCAATTAAACCAAAAATGGAAAAGGAGTTTTATTTAAACACATGTCAATAGAAGAAAAAGATTACAATATGACAAGTAAAAATTTTGAAAAAATATAATTATTGATGAAATAATTAAAAGGTTAAAAACCCTTGGATTAAAAGAAAAAGATGCCTTCATATTAGGAAAAGAGAAACAAATTACCCAAGAAGAATCAAAAGCTAAGAATTATGTAGATAAAATACAGGAAATATTCTTATTAGAACAAAATCTAGTTCATAAAGATCTATCACCTTTTTATAAGAAAAAAAATATGGAAATAAACAAATTAACTTCTAATAAAGTCCTCATAAAATTATATTACTGTAGACCAACCCTAGTCAACCTCTTATTAAAGGAACAATTTAAGTATAATTACATATAATATGACAAAAGTTGTATCGTAGAATGGAATTTAGATGAAATGTTATTAAATCAAAATTTCATTTTACTCCATTATATGATAATGTTTGCCATAATTGCAAAATCTAAAAGAGATAATTCTAACCCCTCAATAGCAAGTTTCGTAGTAAATGGTTTTATTGGATAACTTAAAGGTTGGTGAAATTTTTACTTATTAAACAAAGTTAAGTCCTAGTATTTAATGCTGTAAAATCAGAGCAAGGGGTATAGTTGATTAACAGTATTAATATACTGATTTACACAATTACTAATAATTTTATTAGTACAACTACCTTATTAGTAGGCAAAATATGTGAGCAACTCATTAATTTGAAATGTTTAGATTTGTCTCACTTTAGGCGATATAAAGATTTATTTTTTTCAAAGTTTTTACTAGAGAAGACAAACAGAGTATTTTTTGGAAAAAGAAATTTTTGTCTTGATTGCATACCCTATTTATTGGAAGGCTAAAAAATACGTTAAAATCCTATCATGGAGGAGTTATTGATTAGTCTAGTTATACATACAGAGAATTAGCTATAGAAGTTGTAGTAGAAGTAGTTAAACTATGTTATAAGATAAAACTACATAGATAGTTACAAAATAAAAGGATACAAGGTAAAAAGGCCCTCATAAAAGAAGACAATCTGATATTGGATCTTACTAATAAGATTATAGATCTAAAAGAAAAAAGAGAATAGCTAGAGAAGTATCTTCATCTATCTCAAAATAAGACTAGGGCTATAGAACCAAAAGGAGATTGGAGTTTAAAAACTATTATTCAAAGAATTAGAAATAATTATTTTTGTTTAAAAACAAGAGCAATAATAATAAAACCTTCGATTTGAGGGCTTAATGTTGAGATTAATCAGTTAAAAGCTGAAATAAAAGACTTAAAAGAAAGAATTTTAGTTTTGAAGTCTATAAATAAACCTCTAGACTTTTTAGATACTTTTTTAAAAGAAGAGTTAAGTACTCTTCAATCTGTTAATCTCATTGATAGGGTAATTACCCATAAGTGGCACACATAGATTACAGGTAGTAGTCAATAAAGAGTATATTCTTTTAACTATTTCCTTAATTGATTCAAGTATGGACATGAATTATATTAATGAGAGAATAATTCCTTCAAAACACTTTTCAAAAGCAATAGTAGGGACATGGATTATATTAATGAGGGAATAGTTCCTTCAAAACATTTTTCAAAAGCAATAGGAGTGTTAAACACTACTGATAAAGCAAGCTTGTTATTAAATACAAGCTATCTCATGTGACCATATGCAACAAAGGAATTTGTATAGAAATTCCTTTTGTATTTGTTAAAAACTTATCTCAAGATGTTATTTTGGAAAATCCTTTCCTTTGCATGATATATTCTATTAAGAAAAATAGCAATAAAGGAATTTTCTTAGAAAGAGATGGAAAACTTATTAGTTTTAAATTTATATCTACCCCCTAATATAAGGAAATAGACTTACTTAAAAAATCAATATAAAGAAAAGAGAGATTTATTCAATCTCTTCAGAGTGAGGTGAAAAATAAATATTTACAAGAAAACATAAATACTTCTATTATATAAGTTAAAATACATAAATTACAGAAAAAGTTAGAAAATATGGCTTGTGTATAAATCCCTACTGCTTTTTGGGATAGAAAGAAGCATGTGGTAGAATTACCATATGAAGTGACTTTTAATGAAAGTCAAATACCTACTAAAGCCAAGCCTATAATTATGAGACCAAGGCATTCAGAGATCTATGAAAAAGAAATAAATGATCTCTTAGAAAAAAGACTTATTAGAAAAAGTAACAGCCGACGAAGTTGTCCAACATTTTATATGGAAAATGCTATAGAATTGGAATAAGGAGTTTCAAGATTGGTTATTAATTATAAGCCTTTAAATTAGGCCATAAGATGGATTAGATATCCTATACCTAATAAAAAAGATTTGCTAAATAGCTTTTATAAAGTTTAAATATTTTCAAAATTTAATATGAAATATAGCTATTGGCAAATCATGATTCATGAAAAAGATAAATATAAAACAACATTTATAGTTCCCTTCAAACATTATGAATGGAATATAATGCCTTTGAAGTTAAAGAATGCACCCTTAAAATTTCAAAAACTCATTAATGAAATATTTAATGCTTATTTAGCATTTACTATTGTTTATATTGATGATGTGTTAGTATTTTCTAACACAATTAAACAATATTTTAAATATTTAAACCTATATTTTTAATGGTTATTAAAAAGGCTACTTTAGCCATTTCAGCCAAAAAGATGAAGTTATTCCAAACCAAGGTTAGATTCCTTGGTCACTTCATTGAAAATGGAATAATTGTTCTTATTAATCCAACAATTAAGTTTAGCTCTAAATTTTTTGATGAAATTATAGAAAAGCAACAATTGCAAAAGTTTTTAGGAGGTATGAATTATATTTTAGAATTCGGTAAAAAATTAGCTTATGATAGGCCTTTGTTTGATACATTATAGAAAAATACCGTTGAGTGGATGGATGAACATACAAAGACAATTCCAAAAATAAAATTAAAAATAAAAAAACTATCATGTTTAACTCTTCTTCATCCTAATGCTTTTAAAATAGTTGAAACTAATGCATCAGATAAGGGTTAAGGAGGAATCCTTAAGGAAATGATTAATTCAGAAGAACAAATGACTTACTTCACTTCAAAAGTCTAAAAAGAAGTTAGAGTTAATTATCTATTATTATAAAATAAGTCTTAGCTATTATACTATGTATTCAAATATTGGAAAGTGATTTGTTAAATCATAAATTCCTTTTAAAGATAGATCATAAGACAATAAATGAGTCCTTACTAAAGATGTTAAAAACCTCCCTTCTAAACAAATTTTTACTAGATGTTAAAGAATACTTTTTGTATTTGATTTTAATATTAAGTTTATTAAAGGAAATTCTAATTTTTTACTAGATTTCCTAACTCATGAATTTTTGCTGGAAACTAAGACATGAATAAAAGGCCTCTCATACAAGGGCCTTAATCCCAAACAAAGTTGATTAATTTACTAGCTATAGATGTAAAAGGAAAAGAAGTTGATAAACTTCATAATGATGCCTAATGAGCAAGCTTCGGATAAATCCATCTTATATCCTTTAAATCCAAAGCACATAGACTTTTTATGTGCTATTGAAAATAATTATGCTTAGTTTAGACCTAATGAGGTCGTATGTTTTTATTGTGTGAAGCTGGAGCTATTTATGGTTCCAAAGATTAGGCCTATGCCAAATTAATGAAAAAAGAATATTCTTTATCCAAAAGATTGGTAAGGGGATCTCTTTGGCCATAAAGAGTTGAAAGAATGGTGGAAAATTAAAACCTATAATTATTTAGATTATATCAATGCATTGGAAAAGGCCTTATTGTATGGAAATAGGCAAAGGAAATTTAATTGGTTCATTCAAATACATCTTTAAAATGACCAAAAAAGATTTCAAAATTAGTTTGAAACTTAGTTTTCAAATGGGGTTTACATCATTTAACCTTACCCTATAAAGCAAAACTATTTATGAATAGTTTTGTGAAGCAAATGAAGAGGTTAAAGACCCATTATTAATATTTGTAGCTTGGTATCATGTTCCATGGATTATTAAATGGAACTACCCCATTATGACTAAACAAGTTAATGTCTTAGATGTAGACATTAGACATGTTTCATGGCTGACAAGATAGATTAATATCCGATGGTGGGAAAAATTTGACTTTTTTAATGACGACGTCTATATAGGAAAAGGAGTTATTTGCATAAATGGACCTAAGCCTCTACCAACAAAGCCCATTCTTACTAGTCTCAAAAGGATATTAAAGATTTTCTATGGAGTTTATATCAAAAGAAACGTTATTGGAAATGATGACTGCTTTGCTCTAACCAAAGCAAGACACTTAGGCCAATTAAGTGAAAAGTAACTAAAGGCATCTTAGTGATGATATTATGCAAGGTTCCAAGGACCCATATGATTTGTAAAGGGTAAAAGGACAAATTGTCATAGGATTTAAAAGATAACTTTAATAAAGCTACTTTAATGGAATATAATAGAGCATCCCATTTTGTAAAAAGAAAATTCCTTTAGTTATAATTATCACATTTTTCCATATATAAATAGACCTTTCATACGCTAAGAGAGCCAAATTCTAATTTTCCTTCTTTCTTTAAGTTTGCTTTTCTCTTGCTTCTTTCTCCTTCGTAAAATACAAGATTGTAATGATGTTTAGAGTTCGATATGTTTGGTGTTCGATGAAAGCTTTGTATTTGTAAGTATTTTGATATTGTTATTATCTAAATTTTTTTCTTTTCTATTAGTGTGCTTAAATTAGTTTTTTTCTTTCTTAAATTACTTTTTGTATATTTTTGTGTGCAATCCTGTGTTGCCAAGATAACAAGAAACTAATTTAGGAAAGAAAGTCATCTTGTTGTTTTTCATAGTTCCCTTCTTATAAAAAGGTGATGGATCCTTTTTTGTACTAGATTTTTTTCTAATAAGAACATATCCTATATTTTGTCAATATATCCTTTGGCTTCCGAAGATTCTTCTTCTTCACTTTATTTTTCTTTTCCTAAGATAGAGGCTTCTTTCTTTTAGTCCAAGGTTTTTTAACCTTTTAACTATTTCATCCACGAACTCTACCTTTTTAGGATTTTTACTTGACATATTATTGTTTATTTCTTCTAATGACATGGGTTTAAATAAAATCTTTTTTTCTATGTATGGTTTAACCAGAAGTCTTGGAGTTCATTGAGCTATTTCATCAATCTTACTTTAATTTTATGAAGCTAATTACCCATAAATTGATGACAAAGATTAGTAAAATTTCAATTCTATATAACAGCATTGGTAGTGGCTTTGACTTTGTATATAGAGGTTATAACCTCATTATCTTCAATTTTTAATCCTAATTTAAAGCAAGAGGGTGGACACTAATAACCCTTTTTCCTTTTTTGGTAGTATACTCCTGGTAAGCTTTTTCTAGGGCCATACATTCCTTTAAGGTAGAAAAATTTAGGAACGGTTTCTTTTTAAGTTTATAAACCTTTTCCAAACAAGTAAAAATGTCTACAACTCCCATACTACTGGTATACATCTTATAGCATTTATGTTATACTTCTCATTCTTTTTCATTAAAGGTCATAAAAAATCATTTTCTTTTTATAGTATTTTCAAGAGAGTAAAATAACCTCTCTTACCTTTTTGTCTACCTTATTAACTACTAGTAGTTTATTAACCACAAAACAGAAGTTAAAGGAAAAAAGTCAACTTTATAATGAAGTTGATTGACTTGCTCTCTTGTTCTTCTAATACCTTCCAATTTAGTGATTGCCATTGAGGAAGTGGAGAATCAAGGTTTAATCTTTTCTTTTCCTTTTTTGACGTTTAACCTCACACATCTAGATGAAGTAAACCAAAATTTGACATCCCATCTTTGAATTCAATTATTTTTTCCATCTGTCTATTACCCTGTTTAATAGGTTCAATTGCTTTTCCTAATTTCCATCTTTCAGGTAATTTAACCTAATCCCAAGCAATTGTTTTAGGAACCAAGACATTATATTTTGACTTATCAGTAAAAAAAAAATGTGGTAATTCCTTTATCTACAAATCTTGCTAGAATATCTTGAATTCTTAGGGTAGTGGTGTTTATAACCCTATAGTGTATCTTATAAATAAGAATTAGATTTTTTAAAGCAAATATCATATCAAATCCTTTAGTTTTAATATCCAAACATAAAACATGTTATGTCTTTTATCACAAACATAGATAATTATTGAGTTATTTAAACCCAACTAGTAGCTGGCTTTAATGCTACTTGAACCATCCTAACATGGAGACATTTATACTTTTATTGGTGTGAGCTAATAAGTTCTTGGGATAGCAAAAAGGAATCATTATATCCCTAAGATAAGGATAAAACTTCTTCAATAGTCTTAAAAATATAATCATTTTTTGTTAAGATACTTCCCTGTTTATAAACATAGGAAGAGGAGAGGGAAGGAAGAGTCCAATTCTACAAATAGTTATTATCCAAATGTTCACTAATAATTATTTTTTTATTTTTTTATTTCTAAATAGTTGATTGGGTCTCAACCTATTCATGCCTCACCATATCACTATCACCAACTTATACCATCACTTATTTCTAAAGTTTGATTTCTTTTTGGCTGAATGGAATGGGCTTTAGTGGTGGAGCTTTAGGCCCATTGATGCAAATAATCCCTTTACTACTATATACTCTATCATCAAAGTAATCAAGCTTTTCCTACCATCAGATGTTAATCTATTTTGCCAATTATGGAATATGCTTGATATCAACATCTAAGACATTAACTTGTTTAGCCATAATAGTATAATCCTACTTGATAATCCATGGGACATGATACCAAGTTGCAAACATCAATAATGGGTGTTTAACCTTATTGTTTGTTTCATAAAATTGTTCATAAATAGTTATCACTTTGTGAGGTGGTTAGATGATGAAAACTCCACTTAAAAAACCACGTTTTAAACCAGTTGGAAAATCTCTTTAGGTCATTTGAAAGATGTATTTGAATGAACCAACTAAGTTTCCTTTGCCTATTTTCATATAATAAGACTTTTTCTCAAACTTCAATATAATCAAAGCAATTTTAGGTTTTAACCTTTCACCATTCTTTTAGCCCATTGTAGCCAAAAAGATCACCTTGCCAATTTTTTGGATAAAGAATTTTCTTTATCTTGAATTTGACATAAGCCCAATCTCTGAAACCATAACTAATTCTAGAGTCATGTTTTATGAGTTCAATAACCACTGAGCCTGTTTCATGTAATATTTGTTGATAATACAGACAATCCTTCATACTAAAATGAGGATATATGTCATCTTTAAGATAAAATTTAGCAACCTTATTAGGTCTTAACTAAGTACAATTATTTTTCACATCATATAAAAAATCTATATGCTTAGGGATCAAAGGATATGTGATGGTTTTATCTAAAACTCGTTCATAAGTATCATTATGAAGTTTGTCAACTTCTTTTACTTTTGCATCTTTTACCAGTGAATTAATCAACTTTGTTGGGGATCATGACCCATGTATGAGAGGCTATTTACTTATACTAAATTCCCTATCAAAATTCACGAGTTAAGAAATCAGGTTAAGAGCTAGAATTTCCTTCAATAAACTTAATGTGAAATTAAAAAAACAAAAAGTATTCCTTACTATCTTGCAAAGATTTGTTTAGATGTGATGCTTTTAGCATCTCTAGTAAGGACATCTTTAGCTACCTTACAATCTATTCTTAAAAGAAATTTTTGATTTAGCAAATCACTTTTGAATTTTTGAATGTATAGTACAATATCCAAGATTCCTTTTTTAATTGTAGAGTAATTAACTATAGCTCCTCTCTAAACTCTAGAAGTAAAGCAAATTAAATGTTCTTTTTCATTAAACCTTTGCTTAAGGATTCCACCATGACCTCTATTTGATGCATCAATTTCTACTATTTTAAAAGTATCAAATGAGGTAGGCTAAGACATGGCAATTCCTTTGTTTTTATTTTTATTTCTACTTTTGTATGATTATCTATCAATTGGGGAGGATTTTTTTGTAATCTATCAAGTAAAGATTTAACATCATAAGCCAATTCCTTATAAAATTCTAAAATATAATTAAAACATCTTAAAAACCTTTGCTACTATTGTTTTTCTCTAATTTCATAAGGAAATTTAGAGGCAATCTAAATTCCCCTTGTCAATAGGAGCAATGGTTTTATTTTGAATGTAATGGCCAAAGAATCTAACCCTAGTTTGAAATAACTTCAATTTTCTAGTCAATATAAGTAAACTAGCCCTTTCAATAACCTTCAAAAATAGGTTTAAATGTTTAAAGTGTTTTTCAATTGTGTTAGAAAATACTAGCATATCATTGATATAAACAATAACAAATGTTGAATAAGTATTAAATATTTCATTTATAATTTTTTGAAATTTAGAGAGTGCATTTTTAACCTAAAAGGCATTACATTTTATTCATAGTGTCCACATGGAATTTTGAATGCTATTTTGTACTTATCTTTTTCATGAATTTGGATTTGCCAATAACTAGACTTTATATCAAAATTTGAAAATATTAGGGTTTCATAAAGCCTATTTAGCAAATCTGTTTTATTAGGTATAGGATACCTAACCCATGTTAAAGCCTTATTTACATAATTGTAATTTATAACCAGTCTAGGAACTCCTCACTCTAATTTTGCAGCATTTTTTTTATATAAAATGCTAAGCAACTCCAAGGGTTTTTACTTATTCTAATAAGCCCTTTTTCTAAGAGATTGTTTATCACCTTTTTATAGATCTCTAGATGCCTTGGCCCTATAGTTATAGGCTGGGGCTTAGTAGGTTTTGACTTTCATTAATAATTGTCTCATATGGTAATTCTACCACATGTTTTTTCCTATTCCAAAATGTTGTAAGGATTTTTGCACAAATATTTTCAATGTACAGGAAATGACAAAGTCAACAACGAGAATCCTCTTAGTTGTAGACTTATTAAGAAGATTGATGAGCTTAAATGTGTGTGATCTTCTTGTTTGAGAGAACATTGTGGAACTTGCCAATAAGGGCTTATTGGTGAGAGATGCGGCGATGTGGGCTGCATCAAGTTTACATCATATAACCTTACCTCATAAAGTAAAAATTGTTTATGAATACTTTTGTGAAATAGATAATGATGATTAAAACACACGATTAATGTTTGTAGTTTCATATCATATCCCACGGATTATCAAGTGGTATTATACTATTATGGATAAATAGGTTAATGTCCTAGATTTCAATATCAAGCATATTCCATGGCTAACAAGACCAATTAACATTTGATGGTGGGAAGAGTTTGACTTTTTTCATTGTAGAGTCTATATTGGTAAAGGAATTATTTGTGTCAATGGGCCTAAAGCTCCACCACCAAAACCCATGCCATCTAGCCTAGAAGAAATATTGAAGACTTTAATGGAGTTGCTATCAAAAGAAAGGTTATTAGAATTGATGGCTAGATTGCTCCAACTAGACCAAGACATGCAAGTAGACCAAGCTAAAAGTAGTTAGAGATACCTTAATGATGATATTAGGCAAGATTTCCAGCACCCATATCCACTCTAAAGGGCAAACAAACAAACAACTTTTAATTGAAAAGTAGTCATGGGACCTAAAAGCTTTTATTAAAGCAACTTTAGGAAAAGGAATCAAGGACAAGTTTGTAAAAGAGGTTCCTTCAATCATAGTTATCACCTATTATAGGTATAAGAAGACCTTTTGGTCATAAGAAAAGCAAGTCAAATTTCCCTTCTCTCTAGAACTAAGTTTGCTCTTCCCTCTCTCTTCTTAGTGCAATCACTACCTATCTATAATAATACCCTGTAACGATGTATTGTGGAATGAAAGTATTATTTATATAAGTCTATTTCTTTAATAGAAGTTTTATTTTTTGCTATTTTTAATTGCTTTAAAATTCTATTTATATCATATCTATGTGTTCTAGAGTTTTCATATTTCTTTTTGTATGATCCTATGCTACCAAGATAGGAAAGGTATCAGAGCCTTGTGTACCCAGATCTAGTTAGATGTTGACCTTCTGAATAGTTGAGAAAGTTTAAGTTTATTGATATCTCATAATTGAAACCCCAAGTTTCATTGCTTTTGTACCTACTTTTGTTGTGTGTAGGCATGTAGGGTTATAACTTAAGACATTGATAATGATACCAGAAGGCATGGATCAATTAAGACCTAATCAATTGTTTAAAAGTAATAGTCTTTTTAGAAGTAGAAAAGAAGAAATAAGTAATAGTGAAGATTTAGATAATAATTATTTATAGGATTGGACTCTCTCTTCATCTTCCTCTTCCCATGTTTATAAATAAGGAAGTTTCTTAAGAAAAAATAATTATTTTATTAAGATTGTTGAAGAAGTTTTACCCTTATTATAGGGTTATAATGACTTTTTTCTGCCATCTCAGGAGCTTATTATCTCATACCAACAAAAATAAAATTTTTTCCATATTAAGATAGTACAAATACCATTAAAGTGTACTACTAGACTAGATTTAAATAACTAAGACTAGATTTAAAGCCTACTTTGGAAAATCTAATTCTTATTTATAGGATACATTATATGGTTAGGAACACTATTGTCTTAGGGATTAAAAAAATTCCAGTTAGATATGTAGATAGCAATAGGTCAAAATCTAATATTTGGTTCCTAAAATGATTACTTGGGATCAAGTTAAACTACCTAAAAGATGGATGCTTGAAAAGTAGTTGAACTTGTTAAAGAGGTTAACAAATAGATGGAAAAATTAATTGAATTCAAAGATAGGGATGTCAAAATCTGATTTACTCCATTTAAAAGTGTGAGGTTAAACCTTGAAAAGGGGAAAAAAAAAGTTAAGCCTAAATTCTCTGCCTTCTTAATGTTAATCATTGAGCTGGAAGGTATTAGAAGAACTAGAGAATAGGTTAGTTAGCTTTAATATAGAATTAACTTTCCTCTGTTTAACTTCTACTTTTGTGGTTAATGAACCATTAGAAACAACCAGCCAGGTTTCTAAGCTTAAGTCCCCTTTTTTATTTGATAGAGGATATTAGGACAAAGATAGAAGTCTCTATATCCTTAAAGTAGTTAATGAGGTAGATGAAGAGGTAAGAGAGCTATTTTACTCTCTTGAAAATACTGTAAAAAGGAAATAGTTTTTTTATGACTTTTAATGATAAGGAATAAGAAGTATGTCATAAATGCTATAAGATATATACAAATAGTGTGAGAACTATAGACATTTTCACTTACTTGGAAAAAGTTTATAAATTTAAGAAGAAACTATTCCCAAATTTTTCAGCCCTAGAAAAGTGTGTGGTCTTTGAAAAGGCATATCAAGAATACATTACCAAAAAAGGAAAATAGGTTATTAGTGTTCACCCTTTTGCATTAAATTTAAGCATCAAAGTAGATGAGAGTGAGGCTATAACTTCACCTTATAAACTAGAACCATCTAGAAGTGTTGTTATACAATAATAAAATTATACTAATCTTTATCTTCAATCTATAAGAAATTAGCTTAATAGAGTTGAAGAAAGGTTTAAAGAAATAGCTTAATGAGCTCCAATACCTCTATGTAAAGTAAAGATAGGAAAAAAAGTTTTATTTAAACTCATGTCATTAAGAGAAATAGATTCTAATACGTTAAGTAAAATCTTGAAAAGGTAGAGTTAATAGATGAAATAATTAAAAGGTTAAAAAACCCTTGGATTAAAAAAAAAGGAAGCCTCTGTCCTAAGAAAAGAGGAACAGATTAAAGAAAAAGAATCTTCAAAAGTTGAACATTATATCAAAAAATAGAAGAAATGTTCTTATTAGAACAAAAACCTATGATAAAAGATTCAACACCTTTTTATGAGTACGAATTTATAAATATCAATAAGATGACTTTTAATAAAGTCTCTACAAAATTATACTATCCTAAATTGACTCTTGTAAACCTCTTATTAGAGGAATAGTTTGAGTACAGTTATGCAAAATATGATGGTAGTAACACTGTTGAATAGAATTTAGATGAAATGTGTGAAAATCATATCATCATCTTACTCTATTACATCATGATGTTTGTTACTGTTGCAAAGTCTGAGGGTAATTCTAACTACCAAATAGCAAAGTTCATAACCAATGGTTTTACTAGACAACTTAAAGGCTAGCAAGATTTTTACTTATCAAAAGAAACTAAGTCTTAAATATTTTTTACTATTAAAATAGAATAAGGGATGTAATTGGCAAACAAGACTTATAAGCAACTCATTAATCACAAATCACATTATTGGTACAACTAGCCTATTAATAGACAAGACTTGCAAGCAACTCATTAATTTGAGATGCTTGAATTTATCTCATTTTAGGTGGTGGTATAAACATGTGTTCTTTTCAAAAAATTTTATTAGAGAAGATAGCGAGAGTATATTTTAGAAAGAAAAATTCTTATCAAGGTTACATTCCTTATTTTCAAAAAAAGTAAATAATAGTTAAAAACCTATCATACTAGAGTTATTAATGACTTTAGTTATACTTATGGAGTATTAGCTAATAAAGTTATAGTAAAAGGAGTTAAACTCTATGATGAAATAAAATTGCATGGGTAGTCACAGAACAAAAGAATACATGGTAAAAAGGCCTAAAGAGACTTCCATGAACAAATGGGTTATGTAAGTGATCCATAGACTTAATATCACCAAGGTATCTCATATAGGAATTGGTATGCTTTGATCTCACCACTAGCTTGTCCTAATCAAGGATTGCTTATAGGAGCAAAGTTAGGCATATCATGAATTACATAAAGATAGTTGAGAGATCAATAAAGGATTCGTCACCATGAAGTGATCACAGATGAGTGTTTTGTCACATTTGCTTTCACTCTAATACCAATTCTATCTTGGAAATGCAACATGGATATGTATAGCACAGAAAATAAAAGCTTAGTTAATAAAAGACTACTTACAGGAACAAAGCTTTCACTAAACAAAATGGTGTTATTGGTGTTTATTTTATAAGAGAGAATGATGAAAAGCTTAAAGATGATATGTGGAAGGCTTCAAGGGATACAAGAGATCCGTTGCACATTCCAAAAGGTCCAATAGTGCAAGCTAGAGCCAAAAAGATGAAAGAAGTACTAAATGGGCTAATTGAAGACATTGAGGCCAATCAAGTTACAAATGGTGTGAATTCAACCTTGAAAAAAAATCAAGACATTATTAATATGATTGGTATGCTTAATGGGATAGGGTTAAGTAATAACATTTACCCCTAATAAGAGTTTGTCCTAAATAAATGTTTGCTATAAAAGTGGGAGTTTTATGAATAAGAGTTTGTCCTAAATAAGGATTTGTCCTAAATAAGAATTTATGTCTTTTTTAGGGTTGCTATCTTTGCCTATAAATAGACACCTCTTAGTAAGCTCTAATATTAGACAATTTGAGAGAAATAAAAAGCGAGAGTTTTCTCTTTCAGTTCTTTCAAGAATTGAAAGACTTATTAAAAAGTAACTCTTCTTATGGTGTTCAACTTGACTTATCACTCCCAATTCCCTTCTTTTTAGGAGTGTGGCATCCATATTCTTCTTAATACCATAGGTTTGTGTTCCTTTGAATATTAGGTTTAGGGTTTGTGTGATTGAAATCTACTTAACTTTATTAAGTATTATTTGATTCCTTGTATGTGTTGGGTCCCTAAGTCATGTTTTTTATGGTTTGTATCAGTTGATATCAAAGCATAACTCTAAATCAAGTTGGATCAATTAATTCTTCAATTTATTGCCTTGTAATTTATTTATTTTTATTTAATTTGTCTATTAAGCGCATTACCATTCAAATGTGCTAATTTATCCATTTGTAATCTTTCTTAGTTTCCACATTTGTTTGAGTGCATAACTATCAAAACATGTTATTTTCAATTCCATTTGTTGTCTTTAAGTATTACATTGTTTTTTTTTTTGTTTAGCCAAAAAAAAACAAGAACAAAAAAAAGTATGAAATTCAAGTTATTCATAAAAGGTAAATAGTTTGGATAAATTGGTTACAATAATAATATAGTTTTCTTGCTTAACTTTAATTTTGCCATCTATTTTCTTGTTATGTCATCCAAGATTGTCCCTTATGTTTAACTCTTTATCTTGTTTTATGTGAGCCTAGTTCATTAAATTGGTTTTCCTTAATGTCATTTTTTGTTTTATTTGACTCTTTATTCTCCAATTGGTTCAATTTTACCCCATTTACCTTATTTTGTTCAAAACCATTCCTTTTGATTTAGCTTGTTTAGTTCTTTAAAGAGTTGAAGGGGGAAATTTGAGTGGTAAAAGTCAAGAGTGCAAGTTCATATTAAGAAAAAGCCATGAAAGGTGTAAAATATAAGGGAGTGTGACAACCTTTTTTTAGTGAAACATGTGAGGGAGTGTTTTGTGAGGTATCCTAATCATTTTGTGTAGAAATAATACTATGACTTCCAAAGACAAAGGTGTAGCTTAGAAGGGAGTTAGTGATCTGTCCTTTATGATCAAAGTTATACAATAACAAATTAAGCTCCTGAATACAGATTTGATGATATGAGGGAGAGGATGAAAGAGCAAACTAATACAACAACAAAGTTGCAAAGGAGGCACGGGGACTATAAGGTTCCTAATGCAAGAATGCAAGTAAGATGAGTCTATGACCATCAAGATGATGTATAAGATGGTGAATTTGATAATTGAGCTACTATGGTTAGAATTGCCAATAATAGAAAGGATCAAATAGATTTTGGGAAATGAGACACCTATGACTATGATTTAGGTAGCATTAAAATGATAATTCCCCCATTTCAAGGTCAGAATGATCATCATGTGTACCTAGAATAGGAGAATAAGCTTAAATTGGTTTTTGACTACTACAACTACTCCAAAGAGGAAAAGGTAAAGGTTAAATTGGTGAGATCAACTTGTTTTGACTAGGAGAAGGAATCATGTGAGACCTATTGATACATGGGAGGAGATGAAGGCTATCATGAGGAGGATGCTTGTCCTTAATCACTATTATAGGGATTTGCAACAAAGGCTATAAGGGCTCACTCAAGGCACCAAGAGTGTGGAGGACTACCATAAAGAGATAGAGATTGCCATGATTAAGGCAAATGTAGAAGAAGATAGAGAGGTAACCATGGCTTGATTTTTGTAAGGGCTAAATAGAGATATAGCTAATTTGGTTTAGTTACAACACAATGTGGAATTAAAAGGCATGGTGCAAATGGTAATGAAAGTTGAAAGATAACTTAAATGAAAGGGTTGTACACGGTTAGGGTAAAAGTCAAGTTCTACTTCATCATGAAAGGAAAATTAGAGTAAAAAGGATGAGAAGGTCGATTGCAAGTCCAAAGCTAAGCTATCTAGGAGCAAGAATATGGGTTATAGCAAGGAGGTAAGTAATTTTGATCCTTGACCAAGTAGAAATAAAAATGTTCAATGATTAAAATGTTTGAGAAGGGGACACATTGCATCTCATTGTCCAAATTAACATGTAATAGTCTTAAGAGGTAATAGTGACGTTGAGACTACAAGGGAGTCAAATGATGATTATATGCCATCATTGAAGGGTGAAAGTGATAGAGAGGAGTATTTCATTAATGGAGTAGCTCTCGTCACAAGGCAAGCATTGAATGTACAAGTGAAGGAAGAGAATAAGGTGTAATGAGATAACATCTTTCATATGAGGTGTCTTATCAAAGATAAGGTATGTAATATGATTGTTAATAGTGGGAGTTGCACTGATATAGCTAGTACAATCATAGTTGAAAAGTAGAATTTGCCTAGTATGAAGCATCCTAGGCCATATAAGTTTCAATAGTTGAATAAGAGTGGGGAAATCAGGGTAAATAAGTAAATGCCTGTGACATTTTCTATCGGAAGGTACCATGATGAAATTTTATATGATGTTGTACCTGTGCATGTGGGCCATATTTTATTAGGAAGGCTATGATAGTTTGACAGACGAGTTATGCATGATGGCTTCAAGAATCGATATTCCTTTGTAATTAATGAAAAACTTGTCACTTTTGTACCATTAGTTCCTCAACAAGCTTGTAAGGATGAATTAAGGATTAAAAATGAGAGTGAATGAAACAAGAGATTGAAAAGAGAGGGATAACTAAAATAGAAAGAGAAGAAAAAAAGTGAGGACAGAGAGAGAAGAAAAAAGAAAGTTTCTATGCAAAAGAAAGTGATGTCAAAAGAGCATTTTATGTCAAACAACTTATGATTGTACTTTTGTACAAAGAGGCTTATTTTAAAACTGACAAGTTTGGCCCATCTTTGTCTAGTGTTGTTATTTCTCTTATGTAGGAATTTAAAGATGTATTCTGTAAGGATGTTCCAAATGGATTATCACTTAACAAAGGAATTGAGCATTAAATTAATTTTATCCTTAGTGCATCCATTCTAAACCAGCCAACATATAGGAGTAATATTGAGGAGAAAAATGAGCTTTAAAGGTAGGTTGAGGAATTGATTTTGAAAGAATATATGAGATAAAGCATGAGTCCTTATGCAGTTCTTATTCTACTTGTACCCAAGAAAGATTGGACTTAGACAATGTGTATTGATTATAGAGTGATCAATAAAATCACTATAAAATATCGTCACCCTATACCTAAGTTAGATGACATGTTAGATAAATTGCATAGTTCATATGTTTTTTCTAAAATTGATTTCAGATGTACATAACACTAGATTAAGATGAGAGAGGAAGATAAGTGGAAAATAGCTTTCAAACTAAGTATGGTTTGTACAAATGACTTGTTATGCCATTTGGTCTCACTAATGCATTAAGTACTTTTATGCAATTGATGAATCATGTTTTGCAAACATTTATTGGTAAATTTGTGGTTGTATATTTTGGTCTATAGCACAAACTCAAAAAAGCATATTGATCATTTACATTTTGTTTTAATTGTTTACATTATGAGAAATTGTAAGTTAGCTTTAAGAAATGTTCCTTTTGTACTAACCAAATCATTTTTCTTGGTGAGGAAAAAGTCAAGGTAATCTATGATTGATCTATACCTAAGTCAATTAGTGATGTGCCTAGTTTTCATGATTTAGCTAATTTCTATAGACACTTTGTTAGGGACTCTAGAACTACTGCTACACCACTAAGGTTAATAAAAAGAACATGAGTTTTAAGTGGGATAGTGATCAAAACAAGGTTTTTAATTACATTAAGGAAAAATTAAGTTGTGCACCCTTACTTACTTTACCTAACTTTGCAAAAACTTTTGAGATTGAGTGTAATGCTTCAGGAATTGACATTGGAGCTGTTTTGATGCAGAAAGGTGTCTAATTGCCCACTTTAGTGAAAAGCTAAGTGGAGTAGGTCTTAATTATCCTACTTATGATAAAGAGATGTATGCATTAATATGGACTTTATAGAGATGACAACACTACCTTTGGCTTAAGGAGTTTGTCATCCATACTGACCATGAATCCTTGAAGCACTGAAGGGATAAGGAAAGTTGAACAAAAGACATGCCAAGTGGGTTGAATTCATTAGGACCTTTCTTCACATCATCAAATATAAACAAGGTAAGGAAAAATGTGGTAGTTAATACATTATCTCATAGGTATGCCCCTTATCTCTACACTTACTGCAAAATTATTAGGATTTGAATATATTAAAGATTTATATATGAGAGATCCTGACTTTGCTAATGTGTATAGAGCATGTGAGAAGTCAACTTTAGGGAAATTTTATAGGCATGAGGGTTTCTTATTTAGGGAAAAACGTTTGTGCATGCTTATGAGTTCTTTGAGGGAGTTGGTTGTGGGAGAAGCTTATGAGGGTGGTCTAATTGGTCATTTTGGAGTTAGGAAAATCCTAGATGTCTTAGCTGAATATTTCTTTTGGCCACACATGAAACGAATTGTTGAAAGGGTATGTATGAAATGCATAACATGCAAATAGGCTAAATATAGAGTTTTATCCCATAGTTTGTACACCCCTTTACCTATACTTGCCATCCTTGGGTTGATTTATCTATGGATTTTGTACTAGGGTTGTTATAGAAAAAAAGGGGAAGGGATTTCATAGTTGTTGTTGTTGACAAATTTTCAAAGACAACACACTTTATCTTATGCCATAAAACTGATGATGAAAACAATATGGCTGAATTATTCTTTAAAGAAGTAGTACATTTGCATGGCATGCCTTAGAATATTATTTTAAATTAGGATACAAAGTTCTTAAGCTACTTTTGAAGAGTTTGTAGGGTATGTTAGGTACTAAGTTATTGTTTTCAACTACTTGTCATCCATAAACTAATGGGTAGACTGAGCTGATTAATCAAACTCTTTCTACTTTGTTACATGTTATTATTCGAATGAATTTAAAAAGATAAGAAGATTGTTTATCATATGTTGAGTTTGCATGTAATAGGAAAGTTCATTCTACTACTAGTTACTCTCTATTTGAAATTTTATATCATTTTAATCCTTTAACTCCTTTGTATTTGGTGCCTATACCTATCGATGAGTATGCTAGCATAAATGATGAATGCAAGGCTGACATGGTGAAGAAAGTGCATGAGAAGGTGTGGCAATATATTTTAAAATGAACTAAGCAATATGCATCCTATGCAACAAAAGGCAAAAGAAAGTGGTGTTTAAACCTAGTGATCAGGTTTAAGTACATATGCATAAAGAATAGTTTTAGGCTCAAAGGTGTTCAAAGCTATAGCCTAAAAATGATGGTCCATTTCAAGTTGTAGCATGAATTAATGAAAATGCCTATAAGTTAGACCTTCCCGATGAGTATAATATAAGTACAATAGTTAATGTTTCTGTTCCTTCTCCTTTTGATGTAGGTGATGATTTGAGGATGAATCCTTTTGAGGAGAGGGGGAATGTTAAGAAGCTTAGAGATGATTTGTGGAAGGTTTTAAAGGATGCAAGAGATTTTTTGCACATTTCAAAAGGTCCAATCATGCAAGTTAGAGCCAAAAAGATGACAAAAGCACTAAATGGACTGATTAAAGGCATTTGAGCCAACCAAGCCACAAATAGTTTGAATTCAAGTTTGAAAGAGAGGCTTTATTAATATGATTGGAGTGCTTAATGGGTTAGGGTTAAGTAATAGCATTCACTCCTAAATAGGATTTTATCCTAAGTAAGTGTTTGTTATAAAAGTGGAAGTTTTATGAATGAGACTTTTTCCTAAATAGGAATTTATGTCTCTTTTAGGTTGTTATCTTAGCCCTATTGTAAGCTTTAAAATAAAAAAAATTTGAGAGAAATAAAAAGAAAGAGTTTTCTCCTTTCATTCTTTTAAGAACTAAAGAACTTATTATGAAGTATCTCTTCTTTTGGTGTTTAACTCGACTTATCACTCCCAATTCCCTCCTTTTTTGTAGTGTGGCATCTATATTCTTCTTAATACCCTAAGTTTGTGTTCCCTTGGATATTAGGTCTAAGGTTTGTGTGATTGAAATATGGCTTAGCTTTCTTAGGTATTGTTTGATTCCTTATGTGTGTTGGGTCACTAAACCATGCCTTTTAGAGTTCACATCAAAGAAAGATATAAGGATAAAGAAAGCAAATTGGACTCAACCTTTAGGAGTAATCAAGAGCTTTCTTTATAGAAAGAGAAAGGTGATAACCATTATTGAAGGAATATTCTTTTTAGTATGGTTGTCCTTAATTCCTTACTTTTGCTAAAGTAACTTTGATAAAAGTTATTTGATTGGACCTAGGACTACTTTTTCATTGAAAGTAGTTTGCCCATTTGCCAATTTCTTTGTGAGCTTTTACAACTTGTATGGGTCCTAAGAATCTGACATGATGTCATCATTGAAGTGTTTTTGAGAACTTTCAGTCTGATCTACTTGCATGCTTAATTTTGGTTAAAGCAATGTAGCCATCATTTCCAATAACCTTTATCATGATATAGATTCCATAAGGGTTTTCATTATTTTTTCTAGATTAGAAGGCATAAGCTTTGGTGGTGGAGCTTTTGGCCCATTTATATAACTAATTCCTTTACCAATGTAGACTCCATCATTAAAGAAATCAAACTTTTCCCACCAATAGATATTAACCTGTCTTATTAGTCATGGAAGATGCTTGATATCCACATCTAGAATGTTAACATGTTTAGCCATAATAGTATAATCCCACTTAATAATTCATGGGACATGATACCAAGTTGCAAATATTAATAATGGGTCTTTAACCTCATCATTTGTTTTACAAAACTGTTCATAAATAGTTTGCACTTTGTGAGGTAAGGTTATATGATGTAAACCCAATTTTAAAAACTAGGTTTTAAACTAGATTAAAAATTTCTTTAAATCATTCATAGGATGTATTTGAATGAACCAATTAAGTTTACTTAGCTTATTTTCATATAATAAGGTTTTTTTCCCAAGTTTTGATATAATTGAACTAATTATAAGTTTTAATCTTTTACCATTCCTTCAGATTTTTGTAGTCAAAGAGATAACCCTGCCAATCTTTTGGATAAAGAATTTTCTTTAACTTTAATTGGCATAGGCCTCATCTTTAAAGCTATATCCAAATCTAGATCCTCATTTTATGGGTTCAATAACCATTAAGTCAATTTCATGTAATATCTATTGATTATATAGACAATCCATCATACAACTATGAGGATATTTATCATCTTTAATATAAAATCTAGCAATGTCATTAGGTCTTATAGAGTATAATTATTTTTCATAATATAGAAAAAATCTATATGCTTTGATTAAAGGATAAGTAATGGATTTATTTAAAACTCACTCGTAAGCATAATTGCAAAGTTTATCTACTTTTTTTTACCTTTGCATCTTTAGCTGGTCAATTAACTGACTTTGCTAGTGACTGTGGTCCCTATATGAGGGGCCTTTTACTTATGACAAAGTTCCTTGCAAAAATTTATGAGTTACAAAATCAGGTAGACGATTAAAATTTTCTTCAATAAACTTAATACCAAAATCAAAGACAAAAGGTATTCCTTGCCATTTAGCAAAGATGTGTTTTGAAGAAATATTTTAAACATTTTTAGTAAGGACATCTTTTATTACCTTACAATCTACTCTTAACAAAAATTTTTGATTTAATAGTTCATTTTCAAACTTTTGAATGCATAAAACAATTGCTAAAATTTCCTTCTTTATGGTAGAATAATTAACTCTTAACTTCTTTTCAGACTCTTTAAATGAAATGAATAAGTTGTTCTTCGGAGTTAATCCTTTGTTTAATGATTCTTTCATATCCTATATAATGCATCAATTTCTACTATTTTAAGAGCATCAAGACAAGGAAGACTAAGGTATGACAGTTCTTTCATTTCTATTTTTATTTTCTTAATTGCCTTTATATACTCATCCATCTAATTTGACAGATTTTTCTGCAATCTTTTAAAAAGAGGTTTAGCATCATAAGTTAAATCCTTATAGAATTTTGAAATGTAATTCAAACATCCCAAGAATCTTTTCAATTGTTATTTGTCTCTAATTTCATTAGGAAATTTAGAGGTAAATTCGATTACTCTTTTTATGGGAACAAAAGTTTCATTTTTGATGAAATGACTAAGGAACGTAACCCTAGTTTAAAATAATTTCATCTTTTTAGCAGATACTGCTAGACTAAGTTTTTCAATAACCTTTTAAAAAAAGGGTTCAAAGGTTTAAAATGTTGTTTGATGGTATTAGAAAATACTAATACATCATCAATATAAATATTAGTAAATGTTGAATAATTATTAAATATTTCATTCATAATTGTTTGAAATTTAGAGGGTGCATTTTTTAACTCAAAAGGCATTGCATTTCACTCGTAGTGCCTGAATGGAATTATAAATGTAGTTTTATATTTATCATTTTTATAAATCTAGATTTGCCAATAACTAGACTTCATGTCTAACTTTGAAAATATTTGGCCTTCATAAAACTTATTAAGCAAATCATTTTTTGCTAGGTATAAGATACCTAACCCATCATAATGTCTTACTTTATAGCTTGTAATTAATAACTAACCTTAGAACCTTCCTTTCAAGTCTGTAGCATTTTCTACATAAAATACTAGGAACTCTAAGGTCTATTATTCTTTCTAATAAGTCTTTTCTTTAAAAGATCATTTGTCTCATTTTTATAAATCTCTAAGTACTTTGGCCTTATAACTATGGGTCAAGATTTTGTAGGTATTTGACTTTCATTAAAGGCTGTCTCATACAATAATTCCACTACATGCTTTTTCTTATTCCAAAAAATTGTAGGAATTTTTGTACAAGCTAATGTTTCTAATTTTTCCTATATTTCTTTTATTTTAACTTTAATAAAATGATTATAAAATTTTTGTTATAAATATTTATTTTTACTTCAAACTATAAGAATTGAATAAATTCCTTATAATTGTTTTTTTAAAGCAAATCTATCCCCCTATATTGAGGATAAATTTAAAACTAACAAGCTTTCCATTTATCTTTAAGAAAATCCTTTGATCACTAATTTCCTTAATAGGATATATAATATGCAAAAAAGGATTTCTAAAGATTACATCTTGAGATAGGTTCTTAACCAACATGAAGGGAATTTCTTTCCAAATTCCTTCATTGCATATTGCTACTGATGATAGCTTGTACTTGATAACAAGCTTACTCTTATCAACAATGTTTAACACTTTAGTTATTTTGAACGAATTATTCCCTTATTAATATAATTTATTTTATCACTTAATTTTATTAGGGCAATTACAAAAAAAAAAATACTCTTTATTGAGTATTACCGTAATCTAAGTATGCTACTTATAGGTAATAACCCTATCAATTAAACTAATATATTAGATAATACTTAGCTCTTCTTTTAAAGATATGTATGGAATGTCTAGAGGATTTTCTTCCTTAGACATTAATTCCCCTGAACTAACATCATTTCTTTTGGCCCTTCAACTTTAGTTTTTAACTAAGTTATTTTGAATTTAAGCTTTTTAATAGACGGTTCCTTTATTACTATTCTAGTTTTTAAATTGTAATGATTATCTCTTATTCTCTAAATAACAATTTTTAAATTGTAATGTTTTTCTAGTTCTTTGACTTTAGTATTATCTTGAGTCAAATGAAGATATTTTTTCAATTTATCTCTTTTTCTCTTGAATATGTAATTTTATCAATAAGATCTAATATCAAATTATCTTTTTTTGTAAGAACTAATAAGCCATAACTTTTACATAAAACTAAATAATAGTTGTATTGACCATCACAACTATTACTAGAATTATCCTCAAAGGTAAATTTCTTCTTCAAGAAGATTTACTTCCAAATTTGATTCTTTTAATTCATCTTCTTATAAGAAAATGTACGTTACTGACCTTTGAAGGTCTTTATTTATAGATAAATGCAGAATAAGACAAAAAAAATTTGAGAAATGTACAAGCCATGGAGTAAAACTCTAAATTTGGCCTATTTGCATATTATGCACTTCCCACACATCCTCTTAACCCTGTGCTTTATATGTGGCCAAAAGAAATGCTCAACTAAGACATTAAGAGTTTTCCTAACTCCAAAATGACCTATTAGACTACCCCCACAAGCGTTATGCACAAGTAGCTCTTAGGAGGTACTGATAAACACACATAATATATATTCTCTCTAAACAAATAACTCTCATACCTATAGAATTTCCCAAAATTCATTTTCTCATAAGTTCCATAAACATTGGAAAAATCAAGATCATTAGCATATAAGTCTTTGGTGTATTCAGATCCCAATAATTTTGCATTTAAAGTAAAAGTCAAGGCATACCTTTGAGATAATGCATCAACCATAACATTCTCTTTACCTTATATATATTTAACAATGTAGGGAAACATCTTAATGAATTTGACTCGCTTGGCATGCCTTTTGTTCAACTTCCCTTGCCCTTTTAAGTGTTTCAAGGATTTGTAGTTAATATGGATGACAAACTCCTTGGGCTGAAGGTAATGCTATCATGTTTCTAAAGCGCGTACCAATGCACACATCTCCTTATCATAAATGAGATACGTCAAGCATGCATTGGTACTACATCACACAAGATCTCATTAGTATATCTCCCAATAGTAAACAATACTAATACTTACTTATTTACCTTAACCTCCCTATATTCATTCGACCATTAAAGTTTATATGCATTAGGGTGCTTCATGGTAGGTAAATTAAGCTTTTCAACCAAATCAGTGCTACATATAGTTGTACAACTACCCTTATCAATTAGACACTGTGTTATGGATTTGCACTTCATCACCTTCTTTTGCTTGTGCACTCAATGCTTATATAGCCACCAACATAGCCCCTTCAACTAGATACTCCTCTCCATCAATTGGATCCTTTCATGTGGCATAAAGTCATCATCTAACTCACTTCGGTCTCAATATTGGCATGACCTTGTAACACCATAGTATGCTTATTTAGACATTAAGCTATAATATATCCCCTTCTCAAACACTTAAAACATTTAATATCTTTATTTTTACTAGGTCAAAAATTAGAATTTCCTTTCTCTTGGCTAGAACTCACTTCCTTACTCTTGTAAGATTCGGCCTTAGGCTTATAATGAGCCCTCTTTTCCCTTTTGCTTCAAATAGGCTTTTAAGATGAAGTGGAATTTGAATTCTATTAAACCATGTAGAACCCTTCCATTTGAGTTGCCACTTAACTCTCACACCATATGCACTATCTCCTCCAACTCCACATAATGCTGCAATTCAACTAAGTTGGTGATATCTTTATTTAGCCATTACAAGAACACAACCATGGTTACTTCTCTATCCTCCTCCATATTATCTTGAATTATGGCAATCTCTATCTCTTTATAGTAGCCCTCTACCCTTTTGGTACCTTAAGTGAGCCTTTGCAGCCTTTGGTATAAATCACTATAATAGTGATGAGGGATGAAACTCTTTCTCATGATAGCCATTATCTCCTCTCATGTATTAATAGGCCTCTCATGGTTCCTTTTCCTAGTCAAAACAAGTTGTTCCCACCAAATAATAACATAATCAGTAAATTTAACAACAATAAGTTTTACCTTTTTCTCTTCGAAGTAGTTGTCACAATCAAAATCAACTCAACCTTTTGTTCCCATTCTAGATAAGTTTCAAGATTGGTTTTGAACATTGGTTTAAGGTTTTATTTTTTTTAAACCTAATTTAACTTTCTAGGAGATTTGAATTCTTTGTTTTGCTTATGAGTTTCATTATACTTATTGGAGTTTACATTATTTGTGATTCTTTACACGTGAGTATGTGAGACATCTTTAGCAATTATTCAAAATGCTAAGGAAGGAAAAGCTTTATGACAATATCAACCATTGCCAATTTTTTCAAAATCAATTCACATTCCTTGGTTATGTAATCAACCATAAAGTAATTAAAGTAGATCAAAAAAAAGGTTTGAGCTATCCATAGGTGGCCTAATCTAGCCTCTATCTATAAAGTTAGAAGCTTTCATGATCTCACATCATTCTACAAAAGATTCATGAAACTCTCTTAGCACCATTGAGAGAATGCATGAAAAGAGGAGAGTTCCAAGGACCAACACTACTCAAAGTAGTTTTAAGCTTGTTAAAGAGAAGTTTTGTTTAGTTGCCATTTTAGCTCTTTTATAATTTGCTAGAACTTTTGAGATTGACTTTAATGCTTTTGAATTGATATTGGAATTGTGTCAATACAAGAAGGCTACTTGATTACCTAGTTTAATGCAAACTTCTTTAGTTTTTTATCAAACTATTCTATGCACAAGAAAAAATTTTATGCTCTTATTCATGCACTTGAAATATGGCAGAACTATTTACTTCCAAAAGAGCTTGTTATTTACACTAATCATGACTCACTTAAGCATTTGAAGGAACAAGGTAAACTTAACAAGTGACATGCTTGTTAAAGGGTGTTCATAGAACCATTTTCTTATGTTATCAAGCACAAATTTGATTGTTTAAATGCAGTGGAAAATGTCATAATTTTATAGTATGATGGCCCACTTAGCTAGTCATCTAAATAAGACTAGTTAAGACAACATGCACTTAATGGGATTAGCTCTAGTGATAAGGCAAACCATATCAACATGCATGAAGTGCTTTAGCTTGTCAATGATAAAGAAGAGTGCTAGACACGTCTTCCTAATGGGAGAGTAATTCAACTCTAAACCATTAAATGTTCTACTCAAGTATTATATAAGTACCTCTTTTCCCTAATTATTTTGTTGCATAAGTAGAGCTCCCAAAGACTCCTCCTACACTATAATGTAGAGGATCATTATCTTTTGTTAAATTAGAGCACCTAAGACTAGTGAGTTTGAAAGGTACTTCTTTATGCTTTCAAAAGCCTCTTTGCATGCTTCCTTCTATTGAAAGTTGAAATCTTTCTTCATCAACTGGTTGAAAGGTTGACATTGCCCTACTAATGATGTGAACCCCAAAGAGTATAATGAATCCCATAATCAAAACAAGGAATTCAAAAGTTTAAGAAAGTTAAATCAGGTTCAACAAAAGTAAAAACTTAACCTAATTTTAAACGGAGCATAAACTAAAGGTATAAAGAAGGATATGGATGCCACATTCTAGAAAGAAGGGAGTTAAGAGTGGTAAGTTAGGTTAAAATGCTACAAGATAATAATATTGATAAGTTCACAAAGTTCAATAAAGAAATGAAAGAAAAAATTCTCAATTTTTTTTCCACCAATGATCTATATGTTTTCACAATAAAATCAGATCTATTTATAAACTAAAATAACTGACCTAAAACCCTAAAAGTAAAGACAATGATATACTCCTAAAATATAAGAACACTTTTATTTTGTAATAAACGCTTACTTAAGAATAGATTATATTACTTGACCTTAGACCATTAAGCACTCTAATCTTATTAATGAGGCTTTGGTCCTCTTTCAATCTTGAATTCACCCCATTTGTTACTTGGTTGAACTAAATATCATTAATCAGCTCATTTAGTACTTCTTTCATCCTTTTAGCCCTTTAATGTGTCATTGGCCCTTTATGAATACTTAATGGATTCTTAAAAGCCCTCTATGCATTAGCTCCTCCATGCATCTCATCAACTAAGTTGGAGATGAAACATCAAATGTAGGCCAATCTTCCTTGTAGACTTTGTAGCTCATATAGGTAAGTTCAAGGGCTTATGTTAGACATAAGTTCACTAATAGTCAAGTTGAGGGAAATAATGTCAATTGCTCATAGTCCTCTTTGGTTAAAGCTATGAATCATTAAATGACTATTCTACAATTCATTAATACTACTGAGCCATCATCAATGAGGATATGGCCAATCTTTTGCTCCTTCACATATCCTAACATGTAGAGTAGTTTATTATAAGGTTTGGAACCTAAAAAAAGATCCTCATTTAAGAATGCAATGACAAAGTACCATATGGCATAAATTTGGTTTATTTAGTGATCCATTGACTAGGTTCATTTGGAAGAGGAGATTTCATAGAGCTACAAAGGGTAATGTTGACATAATTTTGCAAGAATTTGGAAGATTGCAACACTGAGTGTAATTAGGGGCCAACTAGGAGACTTTAAGACATTTTGATACGTCTTTTATTGGCAACTCATTATTGTTCTATTTTACTCCTTTAGTTCACCTCTTTCGATGATTCCCTGTTGATAGAGTTAATCTACACCACAATAAAGAAGTCTTGTAGGAAGAAATCCATTAAAGTAATGGGATGGTGTTGCCTTTGTTCTATTATGTCTTTGCCATCTTAACTATTAGTACAATTATAGCATTGTAGCATTGTACAATTATGTAGCATTATAGGATAAAATTTAGATGAAATGTCTGAAAATCATATTCTTATCTTACTCCATTATTTGATGGTGTTTGCCATTACTATAAAGTTTAAGGGTAATTTCAACCCCCAAATAGCTAGATATATAAGTAGTGGCTTCACTAGACAGCTTAAAGGCTAGTGAGATTCCTATTTATCAAAAAAAGCTATATCTTGAGGATAAATCCTTTTAAGGAGAGAGGGAATGATGAGATCCATGGAAGAGCCAATGTATATAGGGTTTTTAAGGATCCATTGAGTATTCACGAACGTTCAATGACACGTTCAAGGGGTAAAAAGATGAAAAAAACATTAAATGGGGTGATTAACGATATTTAGGCCAACCAAATAACAAATGGTGTGAAGTTAAGCTTGAAAGAGGACCACGGTTTCATTAATATGATTAAAGTGCCTAATAGATTAGGGTTAAGTAATAAAATTTACTCTTGAGTGAGACTTCGTTATAAAGTATGAGTGTTCTTATATTTTAAGACTATATTATTGTCTATATTTTTAGGTTTTTAGGGTTGTTATTTCAACTTATAAATAGGTTTGATTTCATTGTTAAAAGATATAGATCATTAGTGAAAAAAAAAAAGCAAAAATTTCCTCTTTCAGTTCTTCATTGAACTTTTCAATTTATCAAGACTATTGTCTTATGGCATTCCAACCCAACTTATCATTCCTAAATCCCTTCTTTCTAAAATGTGGCATTCATATCCTTCTTTATACTTATGGTTCATGTTCCTTTGAACATTCGGTTAACATTTTACTTTTGCTAAACCAAATTTAACCTTCTTAGGATTTTGAATTCTTTATTTTGCATATGGGTTTCATTGTGCTATTTGGCATTCACATCACTTGTAGGGAAATTTCAACCTTTCAACTAATTGATGAAGAAAGATTTCAACATTTAATAGGACAAAGCATGGAAGAAGGCTTTTGAAAACATAAAGAAGTATCTTTCAAACTCACTAGTATTAGGTGCTCCAATTCAAGGAAAGAAGATAATCCTCTGTATTGCAATGTAAGAGGAAACCTTTGCAACTAGTTTTTCATAAGTATAACTAAAGTAATCAATAACTCCAACATAATAGGATTTTAACATTTTTTTTTTACTCTTTTAGCAAATAGAGTAGGTAACCCAAATAAAAATTTTTCTTTCTAGAGACTACTTTGTTTGTCTTCCTTAATAAAAACTCTAGAAAAAAAAAACATCTTTGTACCACTTAAAATGGGATAAATTTAGACACCTCAAATTAATCACTTACTCGTATGCCTTATCAAATAAAAAGGTGGTGTCCTAATAAAACAATTGGTGATAGTATAAAATAGTGTATTAACACAATTAGATAATTGGAGCCCTCACTTTAACTTTATAGCAGAAAATATCTACGATTTTTCTTCATTTGATAAATAAAAATCTTACTAGCCTTTAAACTATATAGTAAATCCATTTGTCACAAATGTGGTTATTTGAGACCCAGAATTACGCTTTGATTTTGCAATAATAGCAAACATCATCTTTTAATAGAGTTAGATGAGGGTTTAATTTTCAAGCATCCCATCTAAATTTCATTCTATGATGCAATTATCATAGTATCATAAATAATTGTACTCAGGCTAGTAAAGGGATTAGTTACATCTATAGGCCTAAAGTTTCACCACCAAAGCCCATGTCATCTAGCCCATAAGAAATCTTAAACACTTTAATGGTGTCAATGTCCAAAGAAAGGTTATTAGAGATGGTATCAAAGCTTGTTCCTAGCTAGATGAAGACCTTATAGATAGTTTGTGAAAGTCTTAGTTTTCTCAAAGCCTCATTGTTGAAACCTCAAATTGTGCTACCTTTGTGCCTATGTTTGCCATGTGTAGGCATGTAGGATTATAACATAAGTCATTGACAATGATATGGTAAGGCATGGATGGGTTAAGACTTAATCAACTATTTAGAAGTAAAAGTCTTTTTTAGGAGTAGGAATAATGAAATAATTATTAGTGAAAACTTAGATAATAATTCTAATAATTATTTACAAAATTAGACTCTTCCTTCCTTCTCCTCTTCTTATGTTTATAAATAAGGAAAAATGATTATATTTTTAAGACTATTGAAGAAGTTTTACTCTTATCTCGGGTCATAAGGAATTCTTTTTGCTATCCTAGGAGTTTATTAGCTCACACCAACAAAAATATAAATTTCTCTATGTTCAAATGGTTTAAGTAGCATTAAAGCTTGTTACTAGACTAGGTTTAAATAACTTAGTAATTATTTATATTCACAACAAAAGATATAATAGATTTTATGACTCCTTATTAGGAGTAGTTGAATCAACTTTAAGTAATGGACCTTTATGGTTTTCATGTTTTCCAAATTTTGCTTAATCATTGTAAGATCCTAATTTGATACATGCTTTATGTTTGGATATTAAGATTGCAGGATCCTAATTTGATACATGCTTTATGTTCGGATATTAAGATTGCAGGATTTGATATGATGCCTACTTTGAAAAATCTAGTCCTTTTTTACAGGATACACTTTAAGGTTATGAATACCATTATTGCAAGAATTGAAGATATTCCAACAAGATATGCAAATAAAGGAACTAAAACATTATTTTTGATTGATGGGCCAAAATCTAATGTCTTGATTCTTAAAACAATTACTTGGGATCAAGTAAAATGACCTGAAAGATGGACATTAGAAAAAGTAGTTGAACCTATTAAATGGGTTAATAGATAGATGGAAAAAATAATTGAATTTAAAGATAGGGATGTCAAAATCCAATTTGCTCCATCTAGAAGTGCAAGGTTAAATCTCAAAAAAGGAAAAGAAAAGATTAAACTTAGATTCTCAACCTCTTTAGTGCCAATCACTAAGTTGGAAGGTATTAGAAGAACAAAAGAGCAGGATAGTTAATCTCAATACAGAGTTGACATTCCTCCCTCAACATTCAACCAAGCTTCTAAGCCTAGGTCTCCTCCTTTGTTTGACATGAGAAGTTAAGATGAAGATAGGAGTCTTTATGTCTTCGAAGTATTTGATGAGGCAGACAAAATTGTAAGAAAGTTATTATACTCTCCTAAAAATATTGTAAAAAGAAAATAGTTTTGTATAACCTTTAATGAAAGAAACAAGAAATATGGTATAAATGTCATAAAATATATACCAATAGTATAAGAGTTATAGACATTTTACTTATTTGGAAAAGGTATATAAACTTAAAAGAAACCTTTACTGAATTTTTTTAGCCCAAAGAAATGTATGGTCCAAGAAAAAATTTACTATGAGTATAATACCAAAAATGGAAAAAGGGTTATTAGTGTTCACCCTCCTACTTTAAATTTAAGTGTAAAAATTGAAGACAATGAGGTTATAGCCTCTTTATACAAAGCTAAAGCCACTATTGATGCTATTATACAGCAAAGAAATAATTTTTGTTTTCAGTCTATTAGTAATAAGCTTAATAAAGTTAAAGATAAGATTGAAGAAATAGCTTAGCGAGTTCTAAGACCTCTGGTTAAACTAGAGATAGAAAAAAAGGTTTTATTTAGATTCATGTCATTAGAAGAAATATATTACAATATATTAGGTAAAAATCTTGAAAAGGCAAAGTTAGTGGATGAAATAATTAAAAAGTTAAAAAAATCTTGGACTAAAAGAGAAAGATGCCTTTATCCTAGGAAAAGAAGAATATAGTAAAGAAGAAGAATCTTCAGAAGTTGAAGAATATATTAACAAAATAAAGAATATGTTCTTATCATAACAAAATTTAATATAGAAAAAAGATCCATCTCTTTATTATAAGAAGGAAGTTATGAGAATCAACAAGATAACTTTTAATCAAATCCTTACAAAATTATATTATCCTAGAGTAACCCCAATTGACCTCTTATTAGAGGAACAACTTGAGTACCATTATGTACAATATGATGGTAATGACATTGTATAGTGGAATTTAGATGGAATGTCTAAAAATTAGATCCTAATCTTACTCCATTATATAATGATATTTGCCATTATTACAAAATTAAAGGGTAATTTTGATTGTTAAAGGGTAACATTTATAATAAATAGATTTACTTGATAATTTAAAAGCTGGTGGGATTTTTATTTATCAAATGAAACTAAATCACAAATATTTTCTGCTATAAAATTAGAGCAAGGGCTCTAATTATCTAATTGTATTAATACACTAATTTATACTATCACCAATTATTTTTTTGGTACAATCACCTTATTAATGATAAGACATATAAGTAATTTATTAATCTGAGGTGCTTGGATTTGTCCCATTTTAGGTGGCAGATTATCAAGTGCAATTATACTATTATGGCTAAATAGGTTAATGTCTTGGATATGGATAGTAAGCATATTCCATGGTTGGCAAGACGAATTAACATCCGATGGTGGGAAAAGTTTGATTTCTTTGATGATGGAGTCTATATTAGTAAAGGGATTATTTGCATCAATGGGCCTAAAGCTCCACTACCAAAGCCCATGCCATCTAGCCTAGATGAAATCAAACTTTAGAAATAAGTTATTGTATAGGTGGTTGATAATGATATGGTAAGGCATGGATAGGTTAAGACTTAATCAACTATTTAGAAATAATAGTCTGTCTAGGAGTAGGAATAGAGAAATAATTATTAATGAAAATTTGGATAATAACTATTTATAGAACTAAACTTTTCCTTCCTCCTCCTCTTCACGTGTTTATAAACATTGAAGTTTCTTAACAAAAATGATTATATTATTGAAATTGTTGAAGAAGTTTAACCCTTGTCTTAGGGATATAACAATTTCTTTTTATTATCCCAATGCTTATTAGCTCACACCAAAAAAAGTATAAATTTCTCCATATTGGGATGGTTCAATTAGCATTAAAGTCTGCTACTAGACTGGGTTTAAATAACTTAGCAATTATCTATATTGGTGATAAGAAACATAACAAATTTCATGACTCCTTATTAGGAGTAGTTGAATCAACCTTATGATGGACTTATGTGGTTTTCATGTTTTCCAAATTTCACCTTATCATTGTCAAATCCTAATTTGATACATGCCCTATGCTTGGATATTAAAACTAAAGGATTAAATATAATACTTGTTTCAAAAGATCTAATCCTAATTTATCGGATACACTATGAGGTTATAAACATTACTATCCCAAGAATTAAAGATATTCCAACAAGATATACATATAAAGGAACTATCATATTGTTTTTGATTGATAGGTTGAAATTTAATGTCTTGGTTCCTAAAACAATTGCTTGGGATCAAGTTAAATTACCTGAAAGATAAAAATTAGAAAAAGTTGTTAAACCTATTAAATAGGTCAACAAATAGATGGAAGAAATAATTGAATTCAAAGATGAGGATGTCGAAATCTAATTTGTTCCATCTAGAAGAGTGAAGTTAAATGTTCAAAAAGGAAAAGAAAATGTTAAACCTTGATTCTTTACTTCCTTAATTCCAATCTCTCAGTTGGAAGGTATTAGAAAAACAAGAGAACAAGTCAACTAACTTCAGTATAGAATTGACTTTTCTCCCTTAACTTCTACTTTTGTGGTTAATAAACCACTATTAATTAATGAGGTAGACAAAAAGGTAAGAGAGTTATTTTTCTCTCTTGAAAATATAGTAAAAAAAATGATTTTTTATGACCTTTAATGAAAGAGAACAAGAAGTATGACATAAAAACCATAAGATATATGCTAGCAGTATGGGAGTTGTAGACATTTTTACTTATTTGAAAAAGGTCTATAAACTTAAAAAGAAACCTTGTCCAAATTTTTCTACCCTACAAGACTGTATGGTCTTAAAAAAAGCCTATAAGGAGTATACTACCAAAAAAGGAAAATGGGTTACTAGTGTTCACCCTCTTACTTTAAATTTAAGCTTAAAACTTGAAGGTAGTGAGGCTATAGCCTCTCCATACAAAATTAAAGCCACTACCAATGCTCCTATATAGTAAGGAAATTATACTAATTTTTTTCTTTAGTGTATGGGTAATCAGCTTAATGGAGTTAAAGCTAAGATTGAAAAAATAGTTGAGTAAGATCTAAGACCTCTAGTTAAATCAAAGATAGAAAAAAAAAAGGTTTTATTTAAATCCATGTTATTAGGAGAAATAAACTACAATATGTCAAGTAAAAATCCTAAAAAGGAAGAGTTAATGGATGAAATAGTTAAAAGGTTAAAAAACCTTGGACTAATAGAAAGAAGTCTCTGTCGTAGGAAAAGAAGAACAAAGTAAAGAAGAAGAATCTTCAAAAGCCAAAGAATATATAGACAAAATATAGGATATGTTTTTATTAGAACAAAATTCAATATCAAAAAACATTCATCACTTTCTTACAAGAAGGAAACTATGGGAAACAATAAGAACTGATTTATGAAAGAAAGAAACTAATTTAAGCACACTAATATAAAAGAACAAAATTTAAATAATAATCAAATCAAAATACTGACAAATACAAAGTTTTCATTGAACACCAAATGTCATTATAATCTTATATTTTACAAAAGGAAGAGAAGTGAAAGAGAAGCAAACTTAAAGAAAGAAATAAAATTACAGTTTGCCACTTTTAGTCTATGAGAGGTCTATTTATACATGAAAAAAGACAATAAGCATAATTAAAAGAATCTTCATTTTACAAAGTGGGATACTCCATTATATTCCATTATTCCTTTACTTTTGTTAAAGTAGCTTTACTAAAGTTATCTTTTGGGTCCTATGACAATTTGTCCACCAAAATTTGTTTGTCCTTTTTCCCTTTACAACTCATATGGTTTCTTGGAATCTTGCATAATATCTTCATTGAGATGCCTTTGACTACTTTTTGAATGGTCAGTCTAGGTGTCTTGTTTTGGTTAAAGCAGAGTAGTTATCATTTCTAATAACTTTTCTTTTGATACAAACTCCATTAAAGTCTTTAATATCTCTTTAGGACTAGTAAGAGTGGGCTTTGGTAATGGAAGCTTAGGTCTATTTATATAAATGACTCCTTTTACTATATAAACTCCATCATAAAAAAATTCAAAATTTTCCCACCATTGAATATTAATTTGTCTTGCTAGCCATGGAACATGTCTAATGTCAACATCTAGGACATTAACCTGTATAGTCATAACGGTGTAATCCCATTTAATAATCCATGGAATATGATACCAAGCTGCAAACATTAACAATGGGTCTTTAACATCTTCATTTGCTTCACAAAACTATTCATAAAAAGTTATGACTTTATAGGGTAAGGTTAAATGATGTAAACCCTATTTGAAAAACTAGATTTCAAACCAATTTTGAAACCTTTTTAGATTGTTTAGAAGATGTATTTGAATGAACCAACTAAATTTCTTTTGACTATTTTCATACAATAAGGCTTTTCCCATACATTGATATAATCAAAATAATTATAAGTTTTAATCTTTCACCATTCTTTCAACTCTTTGTAGCCAAAGAGATCCCTTTACAAATCTTTTGGATAAAGAATTTTCTTTATCTTCAATTTGACGTAGGCTAAATCTTTGAAGTAATAACCATATCTAGTTTTAGATCCTCTTTCTATAAGTTCAATAACCACTAAGTCTATTTCATGTAATATCTATTCATAATACAAACAATCTTACATATTATTACGAGGATAGATATTATCTTTATGATAAAAACTTGTAATGTCATTAAGTCTAAGCTGAGCATAATTATTTTAAATAACACATAAAAAGTTTATGTGCTTTGGATTTAAAAGATATATGATGGATTTATCCAAAGCTCACTCAATAAGCATCATCATGAAGTTTATCAACTTCTTTTGCTTTCGCATCTTTAGTCAGTGAATTGATCAACTTTATTTGGGACTGAGGCCCTTGTATGAGAAGCTTTTTACTCATGTCTTAGTTTCTTGCAAAACTTATGAGTTAGGAAATTTGGTAAACAATTAGAATTTCCTTTAATAAACTTAATATCAAAATCAAATACATAAAGTATTCCTTATCATCTAACAAAGATTTGTTTAAAAGTGAGGTTTTTAATATTTTTAGTGAGGACATCTTTTGATGCCTTACCATCTATCCTTAAAAAGAATGTTTGATTTAACATATCACATTCCAATTTTTTAATGTATAGTACAATAGCTAAGATTTCTTTTTTAATAGTAGAGTAATTAACTCTAACTCCTCTTTAGACTCTTGAAGTGAAGCAAATTATTTACTCTTTTGAATTAATCCTTTTCTTAAGGATTCCTCCATAATCCTTATCTAATGCATTAGTTTTAACTATTTTAAAAGTATCAAGATGAAGAAGAGTTAAACATGACAATTCTTTTTTGTTTTTTTTTTTTTGTAATTTCATTCTTTTAAATGCCTTCGTATGTTCATTTGTCCATTCAAGAGTCTTTTTCTATAACCTATCAAAAAAAGGCTTCACATCATAAGGTAATTCTTTATAAAATTCTGAAATATAATTTAAACATCCTAAAAACCTTTGCAATTGTTGTTTTTCTTTAATTTCATCAGGAAATTTAGAGGTAAACTCAATTGTTTGATTAATAGGAACAATTGTTCCATTTTTCATGAAGTAACCAAGGAATCTAACTTTGGTTTCGAATAACTTCATTTGTTTGAATGAAACTACTAAATTAGCCTTTTTAATAACCTTTAAAAATAGATTTAAATATTTTAAATGTTGTTCAATTGTGTCAGAAAATACTAAGACATCATCAATGTAAACAATAGTAAGTGCTAAATAAGTATTAAATATTTTATTCATAATCTTTTGAAATTCTAAGGGTACATTCTTTAACCTAAAAGGCATTACATTCCTTTTATAATGTCTGAATGGAACTATAAATGTTATTTTATATTTATCCTTTTCATGAATTTAGATTTGCCAATAATCAATTTTCATATTAAGTATAGGATGTCTAATCCATCTCAAGGTCTTAATTAAGGGCTTATAATTAATAACCAATTTCAGAACTTCTTGCTCCAATTCTATTGCATTTTTCACATAAAATGTTGGGCAACTTCATGGGCTATTACTTTTTCTTATAAGTCTTTTTCCTAAAAGATCATTTATTTTGTTTTTGTACAAATTTTTAAATGGCTTAGTCCCATAACTATGGGCCTGACTTTGGTAGGTATTTGAGTTTCATTAAAAGTCACTTCATATGATAATTCTACCACATACTTCTTTATATCCCAAAAAGTAGTAGGGATTTATGCCAAAACCATATTTTCTAACCTTTTTTATAATTCCTATATTTTAACTTGTATAGTAGGAGTATTTATGTTTTCTTTCAAATATTTATTTTTTACCTCACTTTAATGAGATTGAATAAATCTCTCTTTTCTTATTATTGATTTTTTAAGTAAGCCTATCTCCTTGTATTAGGTGGTAGATGTAAATTTAAAACTAATATACTTTTCATCTATTTCTTAAAGAATCCCTTTATCGTTAATTTCCTTCATAGGATATAGTATGTGTAAGAAAGGATTTCATAAAATAACATCCTAAGATAAATTTTTCACCAATACAGAAGGAATGCAAATTGCTTCATTACATATTGCCATATGAGATAGCTTGTATTTAATAACAAACTTGTTTTTATTAGTAGTGTTTAACACTTCTATTACTTTTGAAAAGTGTTTTAAAGAAGTTATTCCCTCATTAATACAATTCATGTTTGCGCTTGAACCAATTAAGGAAATAGTTGAAAAAATATACTTTTTATTGACTACTATTCTAATCTAACTATGACACTTATGGGTAATTAACCTATCAATGAGATTAACATATTAAAGAGTACTTAACTCTTCTTTCAAAGAAATATTTGGAAAATTTGGTGGTTCATTTACAAATTTCAAGGCTAGAATTCTTTCTTTTATGTCTTTTATTTTAATTTTTAATTGAATAATATTAGCTTTATGCTTTCCAATCAAAGGTTCTATTACTATTGCTCTAGTTTTTAAACTAGAATGATTATTTTTAATTCTTTGAGTAATAGTTTTTAAACTATAATCTTCTTTTGTTTATTTAAATCTAGTCTTGTTTCGAGATAGATAAAGATATTTCTCCAACTATTCTCTTTTTTCTTTTAGATATGTAATCTTATCAATAATATCCAATATTAGATTGTTTTCTTTTGTGAGGACTAATAAGCCACTACTTTTGATAATAGTTACACTAACCTTGATAACTATTACCAGAGTCATCTTTAGAGTTATAACTATTAATAGACTAGACTTTTTCTTTTCTTTAACTTTTCCCTTTTATAAAAGGATTTCTTTTGATGTACAAGTTAATTACTTTTTTTTTGTCAAATTTTTTAGGATATTTCATGGGTGGATAACTCATTTATTCAAAGAAAATCTCTTAGAGCCTTTTTACCCTATATCCTTTCATTTTGTAATTGTCTATACAATTTTATCTCATTATAAAGTTTAACTACTTCTACTACAATTTTTATAGCTAATTCTCCATATGTATAACTAGACTAATCAATAACTCCTTTATGATAGAATTTTAATCTACTTTTTACCCTCTCACTAAATAGGATAGGTAACTAAGACAAAAAATTTTCTTTCCAAAAAATACTCTAACTGTCTTCTCTAGTAAAAACTTTTGAAAAGAATACATCTTTAAACCACTTAAAGTGAGACAAATCTAGGCATCTTAAATTAATGAATTGCTCATATGTTTTGTCTACTAATAAGGTAATTGTATCAGTAAAATGATTAATAATTGTATGAAACAATGTATTAATATTGTTAGTCAATTGCACCCTTTGCTCTAATTTTATAGTATTAAATATTTGAAACTTAACTTTGTTTGATAAGAAAAAATTTCACTAGTTTTTAAGCTATTTGATAAAACTATTTACTATAAATCTTGTTATTTGGGGTTAGAATTACCTTCTTTTGATTTTGTAACAATGGCAAACATAATTATATAATGAAGTAGAATGAAAATATGATTTTATATCATTTTATCTAAATTCCATTCCACGATGTTGCCTTCATCATATTGTATGTAATTATACTCAAATTGTTCTTTTAATAAGAAGTCGATTGGATTAGTCTAAGATAATATAATTTTGTGGGGACTTTATTAAAAGTTATTTTATTTATTTCCATATTTTCCTTCCTATAAAAAGTGATGGATCTTTATGAATTAGATTTTTTTTTAAAAGAATATTTCCTAAAATTTATTCATATAATCCTTAGTTTTAGATTCTTTTTGGGTAATATGTTCCCCTTTTCCTAATGCAGATGCATCTTTTTTTTTTTAATCTAAGGTTTTTTAACCTTGCAATTATTTCATCAACTAATTCTATTTTTTCATGATTTTTACTTGATATATTGTAGTCTATCTTTTTTATTGACAAGAGTTTAAATAAAATTCTTTTTTCATTTCTAATTTAACTAGAGGTCTTAGAGCTCTTTGAGCTACTTCTTCAATTTTATTACAATGATATCTTATTGACTAAAAATGAAAATTAGTATAATTTTCTTACTATATAACAACATTAGTAAATGATTCTACTTTCTAGGGTGAAGTTATAATTGCACTATCCTCTACTTTCATACTTAAGTTTAAAGGAGGAAGGTGAATGCTAATAACCTTTTTTTTTCTTTTTTAATAGTGTATTCTTAAGACCATACACTCATTTAGGGTTGAAAAATTTGTGAAAGATTTTTCTTAATTTTGTAGACCTTTTCTAAATAAGTAAAAATATATACAACTCCCATACCATTGGTATGAATTTTATGGCATTTATGCCACACTTCTCTTTCTTTTTCATTAAAGGTCATGAAAAACTATTTTTCTTTTTCATTAAAGGTCATGAAAAACTATGTTGTTTTTATAGTATTTTTAGGGAAGTAAAATAACTCTTTTACCCTTTCATCTATCTCATTAATAGCCTCAAGGACATAAAGACTCTTATTTTCATCCTAATATCCATATTAGAGAGAAGAGACCTAGGCCTAAAAGCATGACAAGATGTTTTTAGTGGTTCATTAGCCATAAAAATAGAAGTTAAGGGAGAAAAGTCAACTTTGTACTAAGGTTGACTAACTTGCTCTCTTGTTCTTATGATACCTTTCGGTTTAATGATTGGCATTCAGGAGGTAAAGAATCTAGGTTTAACCTTTTTCTTTCCCATTTTAAGGTTTAACCTCATACTTCTAAAGGGAGTAAATTAGACTTTAACATACCCATCTTTGGCTTCAATTACTTCTTCCATTTCTCTTTTAACTTGTTCAATAGGTTTAGTAGCCTTTTCTAGTGTCCATTTTTCAAATAATTTAACTTGATCCCAAGCAATTGTTTTAGAAACCATAACATTAGATTTTGACCTATGAGTCAAAAATAATGTAATATCCCTTTATCCATATATCTTACTAGAATTTCTTTAATTCCTAGAATAGTGGTGTTCATAACCTTCTAGTGCATCCTATGAATAAGGATTAGATTTTTGGAAATTGGCATCATATCAAATCCTTCTATTTTAATTTCCAAACATAAAACATGCATCAAATAATGATAAAGTAAAGATCAAAAAACAAGAAAACCAAATAAGTCTGTCACTAAGAGTGGATTCAATTACTCTTAATAAGGAGTCATGGAAGCGATGATGCCTTTTTTCTCTAATAGATATGATTATTGAGTTATTTAAACCTAGTTTAGTAGCAAGAATTAGTGCTACCTAAACCATCCCAATATGGATAAAATTATACTTTTGTTGATGTGAGCTAATAAGCTCCATGGATAGTAAAAAGAAATCATTATAACTCTGAGTTAAGGCTAAAGCATCTTCAATAGTTTTAATAACATAATCAAATTTAAGAAAGAAACTTTCTTATTTATAAACCTAGGAAGATGAAGACAAAGGAAAAGTCCAATTCTGTAAAAATTTTTATCTAAATTTTTACTAATTATTATTTCTTTATTCCTATTCCTAAAAGAACTATTGCCTCTAAACAATTGATTAGGTCTTAACAAATTTATGCCTCACCATATCATTGCCAACATCTTAAACCACAACCTTAAATGCCTTTACATGGCAAAAATGGATACAAAGGCAGCACAATATGGAGTTTTAACAATGAGACATTGAAGACTTTTAGCTTTCAACTACTTAGAAGATTAATATTTCAAAGCTCTGATACCATTCCTATCCTGGCTAGATCCAGCTCCAAATCCTCTTTCTATGAGTTTAATAACCACCAAAACTATTTTATGTAGTATTTAATGATAATACAAGTAATCTTTTATACTATTATGAGGATACGTATCATCTTTAAGATAAAAACTTGCAACCTTCATAGGTCTAAACTGAGTATAATTATTTTCAATAGCACATAAAAAGTCTATGTGCTTTGGAATTAAAAGATATATGGTGGATTTATCGAAATCTCGCTCATAAACATTATCATGAAGTTTATCAACTTCTTTTGCTTTTGCATCTTTCATCGGTGACTTAACCAATTATGCTAGGGATTGAGGCCCTTATATGAGAGGCTTTTTATTCATGTCGTGGATCCGTACAAAAATTCGTGAGTTAGGAAATCTAGTGAAAAATTAGAATTTCCTTTAATGAACTCAGTATTAAAATCAAATACAGAAAGTATTCCTTGCCATTTAGTAAAGATTTGTTTAGAAGCAATGCTTTTAATATCTTTAATAAGGACATCTTTTGCTACCTTACAATTTATCCTTAAATGGAATTTCTAATTTAATAAATCACTTTCAAAGTTTTGAATACATAGTACAATAGCTAAGATTTTTTCTTTTTAATAGCAGAGTAATTAACTCTAGATCCTCTCCAAACTCCTGAAGTGAAGCAAATTAATTGTTCTTTTGAATTAATCCTTTGCTTAAGGATACCTCTGAAGTGAAGCAAATTAATTGTTCTTTTGAATTAATCCTTTGCTTAAGGATTCCTCCATAACTATTATCTGATGCATTAGTTTCAACTATTTTAAAAGTATTAGGATAAGGAAGAGTTAAATATGGCAATTCTTTTGTTTTAAATTTTATTTTTTAATTGCCTTCGTATGTTCATTCATCTACTCAGGAGGATTTTTCTATAACTTATCAAACAAAGGGTTAATATCGTAAGCTAATTCTTTATAAAATTTTGACATATAATTTAGACATCCTAAAAACCTTTTCAATTGTTGTTTTTCTCTAATTTAACTAGGAAATTTAGAAGCAAACTCAATTGCTTGATCAATAGGAACAATTGTTCCATTTTTTATGAAGTGACTAAAGAATTTAACCCTGAATTGGAATAATTTCATGTTTTTGGCTGAAACAGCTAAATCAGCCTTTTCAATAACCTTTAAAAATAGCTTTAAATGTTTAAAATGTTGTTCAAATGTGTTAGAAAATACTAGCACATCATCAATATAAACGATAGTAAATGTTAAACAAGTATTAAATATTTCATTTATGATCTTTTGAAATTCTGAGAGTGCATTCTTTAACTCAAAAGGCATTACATTCCATTCATAATGTTTGAATGGAATTGTAAATGTTGTTTTATATTTATCCTTTTCATGAATCTAGATTTGCCAATAACTAGATTTTATATCAAAATTTGAAAATATTTAAGTTTCATAAAACCTATTTAGCAAATTTGTTTTATTAGGAATAGGATATCTAATCCATCTTAAAGCCTTATTTAAAGACCTATAATTAATAACTAGTCTTAGAACTCCTTACTCTAATTCTGTGGCATTTTCCACATAAAATGTTGAGTAACTCCATAGGTTGTTACTTTTTCTAATAAGCCCTTTTTTTAAGGGATCATTATTTCCTTTTTACAGATCTCTAAATGTCTTGGTCCCATAGCTATTTGGTAGGTATTTAACTTTCATTAAAAGTCATTACTTATGGTAATTCTACCATATGCTTCTCTCTATCACAAAAAGCTGTAGAGATTTCTGCACAAGCCATATTTTCTATAATTCTATATTTTAACTTGTATAATAGTAGTATTTATCTTTTCTTGTAAATATTTATTTTTTACCTTATTCTAAAGAGATTGAATAAATCTCTCTTTTTTGTTTATTGATTTTTGAAGTACATCTATCTCTTTGTATTGAGGGGTAGATATAAATTTAAGGCTAATAAGGTTTCCATCTATTTTTGAGAAAATCCCTTTATCACCAATTTCCTTAATAGGATAAAGCATGCACAAGAAAGAATTTCCCAAAATATGTTTTTAATCAATATGAAAAGAATTTCTATGCAAACTCCTTTATTACATATGGACACATAAGATAGCTTGTATTTAATAACAAACTTGCTTTTATCAATAGTGTTTAACACTTTTGATATTTTTGAAAAGTATTTTAGAGGAATTATTCTCTCATTAATACAATTCATGTCTATACCTTAATCAATTAAGGTAATAGTTGAAAAAATATACTCTTTATTAACTACTATTGTAATATGAGTATGCTACTTATAAGTAATTATGCTCTTAATGAGATTAACATATTAAAAAGTACTTAAGTATTCTTTTAAAAAAGTATCTGAAATGTCTAGAAGTTCATTTATAAATTCTAAGACTAAAATTCTTTCTTTTAAATCTTTTATTTCAGTTTTTAACCAATTAATCTCAATTTTAAGCTCTTTAATTGAAGGTTATATTATTATTGCTATAGTTTTAAAACTAGAATGATTATTTATGATTCTTTGAATAATAGTCTTTAAATTATAATCTTCTTCTAGTTCTTTAACCCTAGTCTCATTTTGAGATAAATAAAGATATTATCCAATTGTTCCTTTTTTCCTAATACAGAGGCATTTTATCTTTTAATCTAAATAGGCAAAGGAAATTTAGTTGGCTACTTCTCTTTCTTTTTTATAACCTATTTGTGATATGTATATCAATACACTTTAGATAGTCTAAATCCTTTAAATAGCATCAAATAAAGGAGCCATTCATCTTTATTTGCTTTTCTTACATGAATAGAATGCTTTATTGGCTAGCACATCATTTATGTCTAATAAGGCTCGTCCTTTCATTCCAAAGAGTCATTCACACAAAGGAGTCATGAAATTATCTTGTTTATTCCTATGAATGAATTTCTTATAAGATACATGTTATTATTTCTTAGGTATTCCAAATCCATCGAAGTCCATCCAATAAGGAAGCCATTACTCTTGATTAGCATTATTTGCTATGAGAGAATTATTCATTGTTTGAAACTTAGGATCGTTAACCCATTCCTTGGAAAATAAGGCTTCTCTTTTCAATGAAAGTAATCATTCACACAAAATATCATGCAAATAACATTCATGTATACACCAAACTTCAATTTTCTTTTAGCATGCACTTCAATAGACCTTGTATAGTCTAAATCCAAAGAATTCCATAAAATAATGTAGGAATTCATCTTGGTTAGCCATTTTTTTTCTTCTTCTTTTGACAAGATAGAATGGTTCATTGCATGAAAGATGAGACTAGTTCTTTCTTTCTATCTAATAAGACTTCTTTTTTTTGTTTCAAAGAGACATTCTAATGGATGGTTGCTAGAAAGATTGGCAAGTATTCCCAAATGAAAAGATTAAGGCATTAAAGAATAAGGATTGGATTGTTAAGTTCACCACTAAGGTGACAAGTAGAGCAACTACACCTGAGATAAGAAGTTGGGAAATCACCATACTTGAAAAACATAGGTGATAAGATTTATAACAATGAAATTGAACCCAAATTCATATAATAATGATCATAATACAATGGATTGCCTTGTTCCATATATTTCCTTTTAAAGGAGATAGGTCACAAGTTTCTAGTAACTTGCACTAACACACACATTGAAAATAAGTATTAATCATAGAAACATTGAAAACAAGTAGGGAGAAAGAGCTTTATTATATGAAAGTAGGCAAAAGAAATTTGGTTGGTTCATTCAGATTCATCTTTTGAATGATCCAAAGAAATTTTCTAATTGGTTTAAAACTTGATTCTTTAAATAGGGTTTGCATCACCTAACCTTTATCTAGTAGAATGGATTGCCTTGAAACTCCTTGCTCCAATTTTGCAACATTTTCTAGATAAAATGTTGGGCAAGTTTATGGGTTGTTACTTTTTCTAATAAGCCGTTCTTCTAAGAGATCTTTTTTTTTTTTTTTTTTACAGATCTCTAAATGCGTTGATCTCATAATTATGGGCCTAGTTTTGGTAAGTATTTAACATTCATTAAAAGTCACTTCATATGGTAATTCTACCATATGCTTCTTCCTATCCTAAAAGCTAGTACCTTACTCTAAAGAGATCAAATGAATCTCTCTTTTCTCCTTGTTGATTTTTTAAGTATGTTTATCTCTTTAAATTGAAGGGTAGATATAAAATCAAACTTTATTTATAAGCTGAAGTAACAATTCTAACCCTAATAGAAGCACTCCTATTTTGTAATAAACTCCTACTTTATAATAAACTCCTATTTAAGAATGAATTTTATTAGTTAACCTATATTATTCAACACTCTGATCATTTTCATAAAGCGTTGGTCCTCTTTTATGTTTGAATTCATGTCATTTGTTATTTAGTTGGCCTGAATATCCTAAATTAGTCCATTTAGTACTTCTTTCATCCTTTTCAACTCTAGAACATGCTATTAGCCCTTCTTGAATGCTCGATGGATCCTTGAAGCCCTCCATACATTGGCTCCTCCATGGATCTCATCAAGATTAATCTTCTTGATTTAGCTTGTTAGTTTCTTAAAAAGCTGAAAGGGGAAATAAATCATTTCAGAAATTTATTTTGCTTCAATGAGGACATAATTGATCTTCTACTTCTCAAAGATCACCCTAAACTGTCTTGTATGTTGTGTGGGAAACTTGCAGTGTATGTTTCAAAAGAAGAGGTGTATGCAGCATTGAAGTCTGAATTCTTTTAAGGCCCCTGGCTGGATGGTTTCGAAATGATTTTCCTTAAAACCTGTTGGAATATTATTAGAGATGATGTTGTTGATCTTGTGCAGGCCTCTTTTCAGACTGGCTCCTTTTTCATGTCACTTGCGCAGATGCAACTTTGCCTTATTCCTTGGGATGCCAATGTTGATTAGATCCCTAAATTTCGTCCAATGAGCTTATGCAATTTTGTCTTTATGTTGATTACGAAGGTTCTGGTCAATTGATTGAGACCTTTTCTTGATGAACTTATAAGTCCACTTCAAGGCAATTTCATTCCTGGTAGCAGCACTTCTGGAAACATTGTCATTGGTCAGGACGTGATGAATTTAATCTAGCGCATGCCCAATAAGAAAGGAATTATGGCCTATAAAATTGATTTGCAGAAGGCATATGATAAGGTAAACTGGAAATTTTAGGAGAACACTTTGTGGCAATTTGGCTTTCCATAAATAATCGTTAGATTGATCATGTTTTGTGTCTCGAGTCCATCATTATCTTATGTTATGGAGTAGTTAATGGCTATCTAGTATGAAGCCACTTTGGGGTCTTAGGTAAGGAGACCCGTTATCTCCATATCTTTTTGTTCTTGCATGGAACAATTTTCTTTCTTATCCAGAGGATGGTTAATCGAGGGGTTTGGAAGCAAATCAAGTACTCACTTAATGGTCCATTGATTTAACACTTGTTGTTTGTGGTTGTTATCCTCTTACTTTCCAAAGCTACAACTGATCAAGATAGGGTCTTTCAGGATACATTGAATGAGTTCTACTTGTTTTTGGGCCTTAAAGATAATATGAAAAAGTCTGAGGCCATTATTTCTCCTATTGTCCCAAGAACATGCTTCTCAAAATCAAGCAGGTGAGAGCTTTCACAAATGATTTAGGGAAATACCTCGTGGTTCCTCTAATTCACAGTAGACCTTTGAAAACTGCATATGACTATATAATTGATAAAGTCCGAAAGAGATTGTCTGCTCGGAAGTCTAAGCTTCTAAATATGGCTGGACAAGCCACTTTGGCCTGAGCTACCCTTCTTTTATATCGATTTATACCATGTAGACGATGTGGCTTCCAAGTTCTATATGTGATGAACTTGATAGAATTTCACGTCGATTTATTTTGACAAAGGAGTTTTTCACTTAGTGAATGGGGAAGAGGTCACTTGGCTTAGAGCGGAAGGTGGTTTTGGTCTTGGACTAGCAAGACTTGACAATATTGCCATGCTGGGTAAATCAAATTGGTAGCTGCTGTCTCCAAATGATAAATTATGGACTTCAGTTATTTGTGGTAATTATTTAAAATTCTCCGCTATAAGCCTCCCCATTCCATCAACAAGATCTTTTGCATGGCAATCTATTTTGAAAAGCTTTGATGTATCGGAGGAGGAACTTGGGTTTTGGGTTGACACGGGAGATCAGATTTCCTTTTGGCATGATCACTGGGCTTCTACATCCTCTCTTGACCAAATGGTTCTTTGTGTACACCCAAGTGATGAGAATATAACAGTGAGCTCAGTTATGAAAGGAGTACATAGAAGTTGGAAAATATAAATACACCTATTACACCAGAGGTGCAGCAGATGTGTTGTTCCACTTCGTAGTTACTCTCTGGGGTGCGATATGGTGAAGTGGATGTCAAGTCCTACGAGTGAATATTTGGCTAAAGAGGGATATAAGTGGTTATCTCATGGAACTAGTCATTGGCAAATTATTCAAGATTCTAGTTGGATTTGGAAGCATAAGATTCATGAAAAATTTTAAACCTTTTTATGGTTAATCCTTAAAGGGAGAATACTTACTAACATGAAACGTAGATGGAGCCTTTGTGAATATCCGACATGAGTTGGGTGCGATGGCGCCCCGAAAAACATTTTACTGTCTCGAGGGACTGCACTTTTGTTCGGCCTTTGTGGGAAAATGTGCTTTCGAATGGCACTTCGTCATTGTTTTTCAACCTTTCATTGTGAATTGTAAAGAGCACAATGAAAATCACAACTAAGATAAGGACTTCAAAACCCCAAGAAAGTCAAGTCAGATTTAATGAAAGTAAAATCTTAACCCAATGTTTAAAGAGACATGAACCTAAAGTATAAACCTAAATCAATATTCAATGAACACAAATTAGAAGTATAAAAAAGGACATGGACACCACACTCCAGAACTAAGAGATTTTGAGAGTGATAAGCCAAGTTAGAATGCCACAAGAAAATAATCTTGATAAGTTCACAAAGTTTAATGAAGAACTAAAAGAGAATTCTTGCTTTTTTTCACCAATAACTTATATCTTTTAACAATGAAATCAAACCTATTTATAAGTTAAAATAACAACTCTAAAACCATAAAAGTAGAGATAAAGATATATTCTCAAAATATAAGAGTATTTTTATTTTATAACAAACTCCTATTTTTGAGTGGATTTTATTACTCAACTCTAACCTATTTGGCACTCTAATAATATTAATGAAGTCTTAGTCTTCTTTCAAGTTTAAATTCACGTCATATGTTATTTGGTTAGTTCAAATATCCTCAATCAGTTCATTGAGTACTTCTTTCATTTTTTTAGCTTTGAAATGTGTCATTGGCCCTTCTTTAATACTCAACGGATCCTTATAAGTCCTCCATCCATCAGCAACTTCAATGAATCTCATGATTAATGAATGTGAACCTCAAAGAGTACAATGAAACTCATAAGCAAAATAAGGAATTCAAAATCCCAAGAAAGTTCAATTAGGTTTAGCAAAAGTAAAAGCTTGACTCAGTATTCAAAAGGACATGTACCTAAGGTATAAACCTAGATCCAATGCTCAAAGGAACACAAACTAAAGGTATAAAGAAGGATATGGATGTCACACTCCAAAAAGAAGGAATTTGGGAGTGATAAGTTAAGTTGGAACACAACAAGACAATAATGTTGATAAGTTTGCAAAGTTCAATGAAGAACTAAAAGAAAAAATTCTTACTTTTTCTCACCAATGATTCATTGTGCATTTAAAAAGGGCCCATGACACATTCTGATGCTAAAATGATGAAAGAAGTACTCAATGGTTTGATTGAGGATATTCAGGTCAATTAAGTAACCAATGATGTGAATTCCAACTTGAAAGAGGACCAAGGCTTTATTAATATGATTGAAGTGCTTAATGGGTTAAAGTTAAGTAATAAAAACCAATCTTAACTAAGAGTTTGTTATAAAGTAGGAGTTTGTTATAAAATATGGGTGTTCTTATATTTTAGGAGTATATTATAGTCTCTACTATTAAGGTTAGGTATCCTACATTTAATAAGAAAGATTTTCTTAATAAGCTTTATGAAAACCATATATTTTCCAAATTTGATATAAAGTCTAGTTATTGTCAAATCCAAATTTATGAAAAAGATAAATACAAAATAGCATTTATGATTCCATTCAGACATTATGAATGAAATGTAATGCCTTCTAGGTTTAAAAATGCATCCTCTAAGTTACTAGCTATTGATTACTTTGCAAAAGGCTATCTCCTATAGGTAGTCTAATTCCTTTAAAGTCCAACAAATAAAAGAGTTGTTACCCTTAATTAGATTTATATACCAAGAGAGACTTATTCAATGCTTAAAACTTATTGTCATCATGTAATTTTTTGGCAATAAGGCTTCTACTCTTGTCATAAGAAATCTTTCACACAAAATGATCATCAAATTAACATCTGTGTACACCAAAAATTAATTTCACTACCATATACACATCAATACACCTTGGTTAGTATAAATCCATTACATTCCATTAAATGAAAGACCAAACTATAACATAAACATTTAAGTTAATTTCATGATTTGTTAGTAGGAATTCAATGGATTCAACTCTCATCTTTTAGGAAATCAACCATTGAATCCATGTAAGAAAGCTAATAGACATAAATGACTCCTTCTATTAAGGAATTCAATGGATTTAGTATATCTAAGGTGTATTGATGTGTCTATAGCAACCAAATTATTATTTGGTGTAAACATGGATGTTAAAGGGATGATCCTTTAAAGTGAATGATTCCTTGCAATGAAATGAGAAGCCTAATTGCAATGGAATCAATTAAAGGTTTAAACTTTCAAGTAATGAATGCTTCTATCCTACTAATAAAGAATAATCAAGAATAATAGCTCCTTTATTTAATGGACTGCAATGGATGTAAACTACCCAGAGGACAAGTCTTATTGTCAAAGAATCAACAAATAGTTTCATTTTTCAAGTATTAAACTATTCACTCATGGCAAAGAAATCTAATATAGAGTTATAGCTTCTTTATTGGATAGACTTCAACAAATTTAGATTACCTAAGTTATAAAGTGCATTTTACAATGAAATTTGTTATAAGTGTAGGCATTTAAGTTAATTTCATGATTCTTAATAGGAATTTGATGCGAAAAATCCCAAAAAGACATGGTTTAGGGACCCAATGCACACGTGGAATCAAGGGACAACAAAGAAAGATAAATCAGAGTTTAATAACACAAACCCTAAACCCAACATTCGAAGGAGCACGAACCTAGGGTGTTTAAGAAGGATATGGACGTCACACTCTAAAAAAGAAAGGAATTGGGAGTGATAAGTCAATTTGAACGCCACAAGAAAAAGTACCTCTTAATAAGTTCTTTAGTTCACAAAAGAACCAAGGGAGAAAACCCTTGCTTTCTATTTCACTCAAAGTTATCTAATAAATTGTCTGATCTCATTTTTCAGAGCTTACAAGGGGTGCCTATTTATAGACTAAGATAGCAATCCTAAAGAAGCACAAATTCCTACTTAGGACAATTCCTTATTTAGGAGGAATTCCTATCTAGGGACAAATTCTTACATAGGAAATAAACTCCTAATTTGGAGTGACTGTTATTACTTAGTCCTAACTCTTTAAGTACTCCAATGATATTAATAAGGCCTGGACTCTCTTTCAAGGTTGAATTCACACCATTTGAAGCTTGGTTGGCCTGAATGTCCTCAATCAGCCCATTTAGTGCTTCTTTCATCTTTCTGACTTTAGCTTGTGTTATTGGGTCTTTTGGAACGTGCAATGGATCTCTTGCATCCATTGAAATTCTAGCTCATGTTATTAGGCCTTTTGGAATGTGCAATGGATCTCTTGCATCCATTGAAGCCTTCCACCCATCATCTCTATAATTCTCATCATTCCCCTTTTCCTCGAAAGGATTCATCCTCGAATCATCACCTTTTTTATACTTGATGATGTAGGGAAAGGTCTGAATGAATTTGATCCACTTTGCATGTCTTTTGTTCAACTTTCCTTGTAGAAGTAAGACAGGAACTACATAAGGACTCATGTTTTCCCTTACATACCCTTTTGAAATAAGTTCCTCTACCTGCCTTTGAAGCTCCTTTGTCTCCTTACGATTACTCTTATATATTGGCCGATTAGGGATGGATGCACCGAAGATGAAATCAATTTGATGCTCAATTCCTCTTTTAGGTAGCAATCCACTTGGGACATCATCATAAAATACATGTTCAAATTCTTGCAATAGAACAATGACAAAACTAGGAAAAGACAAGTCAAACTTGTTAGTGTTAAAATAAGCCTCTTTGTACAAAAATATGATCATAGGTTATTTGACAAAAATTGCTCTTCTAACATCACTTTCTTTTGCATAGAAACTTTCTGTTTTCTTCTCTTTCTCTTGTGTTCTCACATTTTCTCCTCTCTTTTCTCTCTTTTCAATCTCTCTTTTTTGTTCATTCTCATTTTTAATCCTCAATTGATCCTCATAAGCTTGTTGAAGTGATAATGGTACAAGAGTGATGGGTTTTTCATTCATTATAAAGGAATATCAATTCTTGAATCCATCATGCATAACTTGCCTGTCAAACTGTCATGACCTTCCTAATAGAATATGGCCTACATGCATAGGTACAACATCACATAAAACTTCATCATGGTACCTTCTAATAGAAAATGACACCAGCACTTGCTTATTTACCTTGACTTCACCACTCTCATTCAACCATTGAACCTTATATGGCCTAGGATGCTACATAGTAGGTAAATTCAGCTTCTCAACCATAGTTGTGCTAGCAACATTAATGCAACTCCCACCATCAATAATCATACTACATACCTTATCTTTGATGAGACACCTCGTCTAAAAGATGTTATCTCGTTGCACCTCATTTTCTTCCTTTACATGCACATTCAATGCTCGCCTTATGACGAGAGCTACACCATTAACCAGATACTCCTCTTCATCACTTTCACCCTCTGATGATGGCATAGAATCATCATCTGATTCACTTTTAGTTTCAACATCACCATGACTTCTCAAGATCATTGCACGCTCATTTGGACATTAAGATGCAATGTGACCCTTGCCCAAACACTTAAAACATTTAACATCTCTATTTTTACTTAGTTGGCGGTCAAAATTACTTGCATTCTTATTAGAACCCATATTCTTCTACTTGGATAGCTTGGCTTTGGACTTGTAATTGGCCATCTCGTCCCTTTTACTCCAATCTGGCTTCCAAGATGAGGTAGAACCTGAGTTCTGCCCAAACCGTGTGGAACCCTTTCATTTGAGTTGCCTTTCAACTTTCATTGTCATGTGTACCATGTCTTTTAATTCCACACAGTGTTACAATTCAACCATGTTTGCTATGTCCCAATTTAAACCTTGTAGAAATCGAGACATGGTTGTTTCTCTATCTTCTTCTACATTCGCCCTGATCATGGTAATCTCCATCTTCTTGTGGTAATTCTCCACACTTTTGATGCCCTAAGTAAGCCCTTGCAACCTTTGGTACAACTCCCTACAATAGTGATTAGGGACAAACCTCCTCCTCATGATAGCCTTCATCTCCTCTCATGTATCAAATAGGCTGCTCATGATTCCTTTTTCTAGTCAAAACAAGTTGATCCCACCAAATGATAGCATAATCAGTAAATTCAACTGCAGCAAGCTTTACCTTTTTCTCCTCGGAATAGTTGTGGCAGTCAAAAAACCAATTCAACCTTCTTCTCCCATTCTAGGTATGCATTAGGATCATTCTTACCTTGGAATAGAGGAATTGTCATTTTAATACTACCCAAACTATGGTCATATTGCCTCCCAAATTCTCTTCGATCCCTTCTATTGTTAGTAGTTCTAACCACAGTAGTTTAATCATCAAATTCATCATCTTCTACAACATCTTCATGGTTATAGGCACATCTCAACTGCCTTCTTGCTTTAGAAGCCTCATATTCCCCATGCCTCCTTTGCAACTCTGCTATTGTATTAGCTTGCTCCTTCATCCTTTCCCTCATATCATCAAATCTGGTATTCATATGCTCAAATTGTTGTTGCATAACTTTGATCATGAAGGACACATCACTAGCTCCCTCCTAAGTTGCACCTTTGTCTTTGGATGTCATAGTATTACTTCTACACAAAATAATAAGATACCTCACAGAACACTCCCTCACGTGTTTCACTCACAAGATGGTGTCACACTCCCTTGTGTTTACACTCTTTATGGCTTTTTCTTTATATGAACTTTCACTCTTACCTTTTACCACTCGAATTTCCCCTTTCAACTCTATAAAGAACTAAACAATGTAAATCAAGAGTATTGATTTTGATCAAAATAAGATAAATGGCGTAGAATTGAACAAATTGGAGAACAAGGGATCAAAAACAAAAAAGGATATCAAGGCAAACGAATTTAATGAACTAAGCTCACAAAAATCAGGATATGGGTAGTTAAATCTAGAGGACAAACATAGGTAACAAGACAGGAAAATATATGGTAAAATTGGAGTTGAACAAGAAAACTTTATTATTATTGTGGCCAATATGACCAAATTGTTAACTTTATCAGTAACTTGAATTTGATGCCTTCTTTCTTTTGTTCCTCTTTTTTTGTTTTCTTTTTTGTTTTTCATTCCTTTTTTTTTTTTTTTGTTAACACAAAATAATAGTATAATACTTAGAGATAGCAATTGGTATTGAAATTTGCATGTTTTTGATAGTTATGATCTCAATTAAATGAGCAAAGTAAGAATGGTTACAAAAAGACAGATTAGCACGTTTAAATGGTAATAGATAATCACAAGGTATCAAATTAAAGAATTAATTGATATAACCTGATTTAAAGTTTGACTTTGATACCAACTGATGTGGAAAGCCCCTAAAGACGTGGGTTAAGGACCCAACACATATAAGGAATCAAAGAATATCCAGGAAAGCTAAATCAGACTGTAAGAACATAAACCCTAGACCCAAAATTCAAAGGAACACAAACTTAGGGTATTTAAGAAGGATATGGACGCCATACTCCAGAAAAGAAAGGAATTGGGAGTGATAAGTCGATTGGAACGCCATAATAAGAAGTACCTCTTGATAAGTTCTTTAGTTCACAAAAGAACTGAGGGAGAAAACACCCTTGCTTTCTATTTCACTTAAAGTTGTCTGATCTAATTTTTTAGAGCTTGCAAGGGGTGCCTATTTATAGGCTAAGATAACAATCCTAAAGAGGCACAAATTCCTACTTTGGACAATTCCTTATTTAAGAGGAATTCCTATCTAGGGACAAATTCTTAAACAAAAAATAAACTCCTAATTTGGAGTGACTGTTATTACTTAGTCCTAACTCTTTAAGTACTCTAATAATATTAATAAGGCCTGGACTCTCTTTCAAGCTTGAATTTGCACCATTTGAAGCTTGGTTGGCCTAAATGTCCTTAATTAGCCCATTTAGTGCTTCTTTCATCTTTCTGGCTCTAGCCTATATTATTGGGCCTTCTAGAATGTGTAATGGACCTCTAGCATCCATTGAAACTCTAGCTCGTGTTATTGGGCCTTTTAGAATGTGCAATGAACCTCTTGCATCCATTGAAGCCTTCCACCCATCATCTCTAAAGTTCTCATCAGAATTACTCCTTAGAACAAAAGGTGAAGCCTTATTAGGCAAAAAGGTAGTGCCAATCTTAATTTAAAGCAATGAAGCTTTCTATCCCTATAAGAAAAGCTAATCAAGATGAATGACAACTTTGTTTGATGAAATTTAATGGAGTTAGACATGGATGTTAATTGCTTGATAATTTTTTATTTTGATTCCATGTAATGAAAAGAGAAGCCTTCTTGCAATGGAATCAATTGACAATCTTGAATTTAAAAAACAAAACAATTCTGTCCAAGAAAATAAGGCAAATCAAGAGTGATAATATCTTTATTTGATCAACTTTAATGGATTCTAACTATCAAAGGAGGCATACTATTGTCAAGTAATCAAAACATGGTCTAATGTCTTATGCAATGAATAGTTCACTCAAAGTAAAGAAGGCTAACTAAAAGTAGTAACATCTTTATTAAAAGGACTTTAGTGAAATCAAACTACCCAAGACATAATAATGTGCATGTCACATTGAAATTTGTAAGTGAAGTTTCCCTTCTCTGTCCCATAGAAAATAAATTGTATCTATTTAGTTCTTGTCTTATACATCATTATAGTCACTTACTATAGGTGCTAGGACAAAGTGCATTATATCCATGCTTAAGGGGATTAGGCACTTAGTTATGGCTAGACATAGGAAAAATAAAGATGTGCATAGCAGATGAAAGATGGACTTGCATAAAAGGTAAAATGAAAATTGATTACTTAGAGAGAAGATAGCTTTGATTGTGGACTAGTTTTCAATAAAGCTTCAGGGCAGGTTATGCATAGGGGTGAAAAATATGTTGTAGATTTGGAAGAAAAGGACTTCTCCATGCATGGAATAGGATATGATTGGAATACCCTGCTGCCATACCATTTTTACAAATTTGAATAGAGGAGGGTGCCTGTTAATTATCTCAACCCTTGGTACCCCAAGCAAAAGAACATAGGTACCTACTCAGAGATAATGACTCCAATTTAAGGTCAACACTTTTAGCCCATAAGTAATGAGGGCCCAATTGATCCACCAATACCCATAAGTAAAGAGAGGCCACCATGGCATATAAAAAATGTTGCCAACCTGGGCATAACAAAAGACCTATCAAAATGTCCTTGCTCCTCTACCCAAAACTCAAAGACATTTGAGTTATCTAGATTTCGATAGTGAGCTCAATTTAAAGTTGTTGAGAATGATATGGCATTGTTTTATTTCTTATTTATCTATGTCGTGTAGACAAAAAGGCCAAAGAAATTTGTGCACAATAGTCCTGTATAAAGGAGAGGTCCTACTATGATCAATCCTTAATAGTTACAAGAAGAGAAGAATATGAGAATGGCAAGGCTTTAAGGAGAAGGTGTATTTCTACATAGGATCTTATGCATGGTGTCTACACCTATGAGTTTACCATATAAAAGTAACTTTTGATTTGTACTATTGTTGGTTAGAGATGTAAATTGCCTCATTTTGTTTTATGAAAGGCATTGCTCCCCATTGTCCAAATTCCCCCTTTTAGTTTGTGAGGAAAATCATTTTTCTTACTTTATTAAGGTACAAATAGTAAGTGTACATGGGAAACTTGGGATTATTGGTATACCTGGGATAGTAGATATTGTCTTTAACTTTCTTTTACTTATCAATAACAATAATTATGTTTCTCTTTTCTCAATAGTATTTTGCCTTTTTTCTTTCTTTTCTTTTCCTTATGCTGTTGAACGAAAATTAAAACAAAGTAGTAATCAACACAAAGTGACACAAGTTGATGGCTTAATTGTATTGGTAACTACCAAATAGATTTGTTCATTCTCCATATAAAGTACATTTGCTAAACAGGAAAAAAAAAAAGATTAATGTCAAAGAGACATACACATCTACTTCCACAAAATATCCCCTTACATATACTACCCATCATGAACTGTACTTATATCCTCATTTGCAATACCATCAATTCCTCCAACTTCATCTCCACCATTTTGTGTAAGCTTTCCAATTATAACTATAATCAATATAACCCATGTAAGAAAAAGATAGAATAGTAAATATTTAGTTTTCTTTTTTTTTTATGGTTATGTTCTCAATAATGGTGACCCTCCTTTGTAATCTAGGTATAATTTGTCTTGCCCTTAGACATATTTGGGGATCAATCCATAAGAGAAGATCACCATAGGAAATATATAGATTTTAACTATTTTTAGTTTAAATAAAACTTGCTTTTAACAAGAAAATAAATCAAGTAGAGCTAGACTTACTAAGAATGAAGGGCATCCCTTGAATTGGCAACTTTGATTCATCTTTGTCCACGATGTCTTCAAAGTAGTGAGTTGGTTGTAGTAATAGGACATGATTGAAGTCCTCTTCTTTCAACTTCTTTTGTCTACAAGTATTTTTATTCCTTTGATCTCTTTTTTTTTTTTTTTTTTTTTGAGAAATATAATAACCTTGTGACCTAATATTTCTGATAAAGAGATGCATAGCTTTTGTCGGGTCATTTTTATTTGAGTTAGGGTTTTGCCAACTACATTACTAAAGTAGGAGATGGTGCATTAAAAGACAAGACTTAGGGTTATGTCATTTTTTTAGAAAGCTAGCACGCTGATAATGCACTGAAAGACAAGAGGAAGGGGTGTAGGAAGGAGACAAGCTAGGATTAGGGTGACTTAGCAACTCCATGTCAGCAATGCTTATTGACTAGGAGAGAGGCTTATGTCACTTTAAACACCACACAAGTGCCACATAGGCACTTATCAACAAAATTGAGGAATTTGATAAGTGTAAACTAATTGTATGCTATTTGCTATTTGTAATGGTACTGAATTGATTTTTTCAATTTTAAAGATAGTATAAAAATTAGAAAGTTATTGACCTAAAATGGTACTTATCATAATTAGAATTCATTAAATTTGATCAATCAGACAAATCATTTATCTTGATTAATCAATCAGACGAATCATTTATCTTGATTAAGTTTTTTTTACATAAATGGAACGGTTCTTTGCTTTAAAGATGAGAATGGCATTTCATATCTACTAATAAAGCTTCTTTTTTTCTTTTTGATTCCTAGGAGTCATTCACTCAAAGGAAATACGAAACTAACTTAAATATCTACGTTGATCACTGATTTCATTGTGAGATGCATGTTATTATATATTGGGAATGTAAATCCATTGAATTTCATCCGATAAGAAGTTATTACTCTTGATTAGCTCTCTTCACCATGAGATAATTGTTCATTGCTTGAAACATGAGTTTGACATCTCCTCTAAGTAGTCTAAATCCATTTAGTTTAGTGAATAAAGGACTTATTACTCTTGCTTAGCCTTGTTTACCAAGAGAGAATATTTCATTACTTGAATCTTAAGACCATCACTAAATTCCTTCACAAAAAGGCCTTTTCTTTGTCATAAGGAATCATTCATTTGAAATGATCATGCAATTAATATTCATGCTTACACCAAACATTAATTTCTTTGCCATATGCATGTCAATATACCTTAAGTAGTTTGAATACATTGAATTTTATCTAACAAAGGAGTCATTTATTTTGATTAGCTATTTTTTTTTTTTAAAGATAGACTGGTTCATTACCTAATAGATGACGTGGTCACTTCATTTCTAACTAATAACTCTTATCCTTTTGTTTTAAGGAGTCATTTACACAAATGAATAATGAAATTAATTTAAAGGTGAAGTGATCACTTATTTCATTGTAAGATGCAATGAAGTCTATTAAATAAAGGAGTTATTACTTTTGATTAGTTTTCTTTACCAAGATAAAATTGTTAATTTCTTGAAACTTAAGATCACTAGCTAATTCCTTGGAAATTAGGCACCTTTTTTCATTGTAAGGAATCATTAATACAAAATGATCAAGAAATTAACCTCTATGTCTATTCTAAATATTAATGCCTTTGCAATAGGCATGTCAATAAACATTGGGTAGTCTAATTAGCTTTTCTTATAAGGATAATACAAAATGATCAAGAAATTAACCTCTATGTCTATTCTAAATATTAATGCCTTTGCAACAGGCATGTCAATAAACATTGGGTAGTCTAATTAGCTTTTCTTATAAGGATAGAATAGTTCATGGACTTAAAAAGGAAACCATTATTTCATTTATAATTGATAACACTTATAATTTTGTTCTGATGAGTCATTCACATAAAAGAAATACAAAATTAAATTAAATTTTAGCGTTGATTACATTGTGACATACATGTTATTATGTTTTGGTAGTTTGAATCCATCATAGTCCATTGAATAAAAAAGCTATTACTTTTGATTAGCTTTCTTTACTGTGGAACAATTGTTCATTACTTGAAATTTAAGACTATCACCTAATTCCATTGTAATAATGCTTCTCATTTTGTTGCAAGCAATCATTGACATGAAATGATCATACAATTAACATCCATGTTATTATGTTTTTGGTAGTTTGAATTCATTGCAATCCATCAAATAAAGAAGTTATTAATTTTGATTAGCTTTCTTTACTGTGACAGAATTTTTCATTGCTTGAAATTTGAGACTATCACCCTATTCCTTTGTAATAATGCTCCTCGTTTTGTTGCCAGGAATCATTGACATGAAATGATCATGCAATTAACATCCATGTCTAGAACGAACATTAATTTTATTTTGACATAAGTGTCAATACACTTTAAGAAGTTAGAATCCATTGAATTCTATTTGACAAAGGAGTTATTCCTTTTAATTAGCTTTTCTTACATGGATATAATGGTTGATTGCTTAAAAGGTAAGACCAGCAATACATTTCTAGCTAATAAGGTCTCTCCTTTCATTATAAAGAGTCATTCACATAAAAAATAATGAAATTAACTTAAATGTTTTTGCCAGTCATTGATTTGTTTGTGAGATACAAGTTATTATGCCTTGGACAGTCTAAATCCATTAAAGTCCACTAAGTACTCTTGATTCACTTTCATTCAAATGAAAGAATAATTCATTGCTTTGAATTTGAGACTATCATTTGATTCCTTGGAAGTATAGCCTATCTTTTCATTACAAAAAATCACTCATATGAAATGATCATGCAATTAACATTCATGTTTACACCTAACATTAATTTAATTCTAACATCAATGTTAATAAGCCTTGGGTAGTCTAAATGCATTGAAGTGTAGCAAAAAAAGGAGTCTTTTATTTGATTAGATTTTCATACATAGATAAAATAGTTAATTGCTTAAAAGAAGAGGTTGTCACTTCATTTCTAACTAGTAAAGCTTATCCTTTTGTTTTAAAGAGCCATTCATACAAAAAATGTAGTAGTCCCTTTATCATCATATTTTCCTGGAATTTCTTTAATTCTTGGGGCAATAATGTTCATAACCTTATAATGTATCTTGTAAATAAGGATTAGATTTTCTGAAGTAGGTATCATCTCAAATCCTTGAGTTTTAATATCCAAACATAAAGCATGCATCAAATTAGGATTTGATAATGACTAAGTGAAATTAGGAAAACAAAAGAACCAAATAGGCCCATCACTAAGAGTAGACTTAATTCTCTTAACATGGAGTTGTGGATTTTTACTTAACATGTTGTAATTTATTTCTTCTAAGGACATGAATTTTTACCATTCCTATCTTAGGATGGTATCAAAGCCTTAGGAGTAATTGAGTCTACTCTTAGTGATGGGGTAAGGTTATGTAATAAAATTCACTCCTAAGTAGTCATTTGTTATAAAATAAAAGTTTATAATAAAATAAGAGTATTTCTATATTTTAGAAGTATATCATTGTCTTTACTTTTAGGGTTTTAGAGTTGTTAGTTCAACCTATAAATGGCTTGATTTCATTGTTAAAGAGTAGAGACGATTATATGAATTGAGGAGTGAGACTTTTCTCCTTTAATTCTTTTAAGAACTAAAAAACCTATCGAGAACTAACTCCTCTTGTATCACTCTCAAATTCGTTCTCTTATGAAGTGTCACATCCATTTCCTTTTTTATACCTTAGGTTCATATTCCTTTAAACATATGGTCTAAGGTTTGCATGATTGAAATTTGATTTTGCTTTCTTGGGCTATTGTTTGATTCCTTATGTGTGTTGGGTCCTTAAACCATATCTTTTAAGGTTCTTGTTTGAAATTTGCTCTTTATTATATTGTTTAATTACTTCCTTAAACCAAGAGGAATATTGATCTTTTAAATAATTGAAATTTTAAAGTTATTAATGTCTCATTATTGAAACCTTAAGTCGTGCTACCTTTGTACCCAAATTAACCATGTGTCGGAATGTAAGGTTATGGCTTAAGACATTGATAGTGATATGGTGAGGCATAGATAGGTTAAGACCTAATTGATTGTTTAGAAGTGATAGTTTTTTAGGAATATAAATAAATAAGTAGAAATTAATGAAATTATAGATAATTATTATTTACAAAATTGGACTCTTCCTCCTTCATCATCTTCCTAGATTTATAAATAGAGAAGGTTCTTCTCTAAGGTCGATTATGTTACTAAAATTGTTGAAGAAGCTTTACCCTTAACTCAAGGTTACAATGATTTCTTTTCACTATCTCGGGAGCTTGTAAGCTCACATTAATAAAAGTATAAATTTATCCATATTAGGAGGGATGGTGTAAGTAGCATTAATACCTATTACTAGATCGATTTTAAATAACTCTACAATTATATGTATTAGACACAAAAGACATAAATGATTCCATGACTCCTTATTAACATTAATTGAGTTTACTCTTAATGATAGGCCTATTTTGTTCTCTTGTTTTCCTAATTCATCCTATTATTATCAGATCCTAATTTAATGCATGCTTTATGTTTGGATATTAAGATTGAAGGATTTGATATAATGCCCACTTCAAAAAATATGATCCTTATTTACAGTATATATTATAAGGTTATGAATACCATTGTCCCAAGAATTAAATAAATTTTAGCAAAATATACTGATGAAGGGACTACTACATTGTTTTTAACTAATAAGTCAAAATCTAATGTTATGATTCCTAAAATAATTGCTTGGGATCAAGTTAAATTACTTAAAAAATGAATATTAGAAAAGGTAGTTGAACCTATTAAATAGGTTAATAGATAAGTGGAATAAATAATTGAATTTCAAGATGGGAATGTCAAAATCTGATTTGCTCTATCTAGAAGTGTAAGGTTAAACCTTAAAATGGGAAAAAAAAAAAAGGTTAAACATAGATTCTTTACCTCTTCAATACCAATCACTAAGCTAAAAGGCATTAGAAGACTTTCCTCAATATAGAATTAACTTTCCTCCCTCAACTTCTGCTTTTATGATTAATGAACCACTAAAAACATCAAGTTAGGCCTTTAGGCCTAAATCTCCTTGTTACTCTGATATGGGAGTCTTTATGTTCTTGAAACTATTAAAGAGGTAGATGAAAAGGTGAGAAAGTTATTTTACTCTCCTAAAAAAGCTATAAACAAAAAAATGGTTTTTTATGACCTTTAATAAAAAAGAACAAAAATTATGGTATATACACCATAAGATATATACCAATAATATAGGAGTTGTAGAAAAATCAAGAAACTTAAGAATCTTTTGCAAATTTTTCTTCCCTCAAGTAAGGTATGGTCCTTGAAAGAGCATACCATGAATATATTACAAGAAAAGAAAAAAGGGTTAATAGTATTCACCTACTTACACTTAACCTAACTGTTAAAATAAAAGATTGTGAAGTCATAATTTCACCATATAAAGTGAAACCTTTTATCAATGCTATTATGGAGCAAGGAAATTTTATTAATCTTTATTTTCAATCAATAGGAAATCAATTTAATAGAATTGAAGAAAAGATAGAAGAAGTAGCTCAAAAAGTTTTGAAACCTCTAGTTAAACCAGAAATGGAAAAAAGGGTTTTATTTACCTCAGAAGAGATAAATTACAACATGTTAGGTAAAAATCTTGAAAAAATAAAATTCGTTGATGAATAAATCAAAATGTTAAAAAAGCTTAGATTAAAAGAAAAAGATACTTATATATTAGGAAAAGTGAAATGAATTATAAGTTGAGGATTATGTGGACAAAATTAAAAAAAATGTTCTTATTAGAAGAAAACCTAGGTCAAAAGGATCCATTGCCTTCTTATAAGAAGCAAAGAATGGAAGTTAACAAAATGACTTTCAATAAAGTCCCTACAAAATTATATTATTCTATACCTGCTCTAGTTGACCTCTTACTAGAGGAACAATTTAAGTACAATTATGTACAATACGATGGTAGCAATATCATAGAATGGAATTTAGATGAAATGACAGAAAATTAAATTCTCATTTTACTCCATTATATGATGATATTTGTCACAACAACAAAATCTAAAAGTGGTAATTCTAACCCACAAATAACAAGATTTATAGTAAATGAGTTTACTATATAGTTTAAAAGTTGGTGGAATTTTTATTTGTCAAAAGAAGCTAAATCTCATATATTTAATGCTATAAAAATAGAGCAAGGAATGCAACTTATTGATAGTGTTAATACATTAATTTATAGGATCATCAACCAATTTATTGGTACAGCTGCCTTATTGGCAGCTAAGACATATGAGCAACTTATTAATTTAAGGTGCCTAGATCTATCTAACTTTAGGTGGTATAAAGTTTCCTTCTTTTCTAAAATTTTTACTAGGGAAGATGGCCAGAATATATTTTAGAAAGAAAATTTTTTCTCTAAGTTGCCTACCTTATTTGCTGAAAGAGTAAAAAATAGGTTGAAATCCTATCATGGTGGAGTTATTGATTACTCCATTTACACCTATGGAAACTTAGCTGCTGAGGTGGTAACTAAAGGAGTTAAACTTTACAATGAAATAAAACTGCATAGATAGCTATAAAGTGAGAAAATTCAAGGTGAAAAAGCCTTAGGTGATTTTTGTGAATAAATGGGTTATCTACCTATGAAATATCCTAAAAAATTCAGAAAGAAGGTAAAGCAAATTAAGGACACACGAGATTTACGTGGTTCCATCAATGTGACGTACATCCACGGTGGTAGGGACTTTCCCTTACTGAGACTATCCACTATACTTGAGAATTCTAGTTACAATGAATGTCTTAATCTTCTACTCCTTTCACTATTGCAATTACTAAGTAAGTACAATACAAAGAGTGTCACTTACTGTGTCTACCCTTCTTCTAGCTTGTCTTGCCTCTGTTGAATTAAAAGGCTGCTCCACTGCCGCTTAGAAGTTCACCGCGAAGTTCACCGCAACGCTCTCTAACATCTTTTGAAGAAATCTGAAAATACGTTGAGTTATTTCCGATGCTTCGCTGAATTGCTTCTCTAAGTTGTTTCACACAACTCCTGCTTTCACCGTCTCACGGTTTCACAGCTTGAACTCAAGCTTCTGGTCTGCCGTTTCACGTCTCACGGCCTGCCCCATGCTTCTAATCAGTCACGCCGTTGCACGTTCTGGTCTCACGCTTCTGGTCTGCTGTTTCACGTCTCTCGGCCTGCCTCACGCTTCTAGTCTGCAGTCTTCTCTTCCGGGTGGTCTCACGGATACCAGGTCTGCTGTCTTCTCTTCTGGGTGGTCTGTTTCTTAGTTCTCCTCTTGCTGGTTGTGCGTTTCTGGTTTGCTTGCAGGATGTGTTTCTGGTTTGCTTGCAGGAGGCGTTTCTAGTTTGCTTGCAGGATGTGTTTCTGGTTTGCTTGCAGGAGGCATTTCTGGTTTGCTTGCAGGACGTGTTTCTGGTCTGCTTTCCCGGTGGTGACATTTCTGGTTTGCTCTCCCAGTGGTGTCATTTCTGATCTCTTGCCGTTCTGCTCTCCCTTCCTTTTGGCCGGTTGTTGTAGGGTTGCTGTTTATTCAATTGTGTTGGCCCTCTGCCCTAGTTTTGTCTTCCAAGGCCTTTATATACTCTCTTCCATGAAACCCTAATAAGGCTTACATGGTGGATTTACTTTCTTGCCCTTCCATGTGACTTTACTGCCCTTCCATGTAACTTTACTCTCTTGCACACTTAACCCTAGTTGACAACAATTACAACCCATACAAGGCTATGGGAACAACAGAAGGGTTATAAACTCATACCCCAAAAGAAATCCTTTTATAAATAGGAAAAATTAAAAAAAAAGAAAAGGTCTATTATGCAAAAAAAGAAAAAGAAAACAATTATCTGTTATACATGCGGCAAAATAAGGAATTATGCTAATAAATGTAAAATGAAATAAAAAATTTAAGAGTTATTTATAGATAAAGACCTTAAGAGGCCATTAATGCATATCTTCTTATCAGAGAATGAATATGAAGAATCAGATTTAGAAGTAGATCTTCTTGAGGAAAAAACTACCTTTAAGGATAAGTCTAGTGGTAGTTGTAATGGTTAGTACAACTATTATCAAGCTCTATGCAAAATTAATTGCTTATTAGTTCTTACAAAGTAAGAAAATCTAATATTAAATCTTATTGATAAGATTACAAATTCAAAAGAAAAAGAGAATAGGTGGAAAAATATCCTTATTTGTCTTGAAACAAGGTTAGAGTCAAAAGATTACAATTTAAAAATTGTTATTCGGAGAATTAGAAATGATCATTATAGTTCAAAAACTAGAAAAGAAAAAATAGAACTTTCTATTAGAGAGTTTAAAACTAAAATTAATTAGTTAAAAACTGAGATAAAAGGATTAAAAGAAAGGGTAACAGTACCATAATTAGTAACTAAAAAGGACAAAGATACTTATGATATTCCAAATACTTCTTTAAAAGAAGAATTAAGTACTTTTCAATACGTTAATTTAATTGATAGGGTTATTACCCATAAATGGCATACTCAGATTACTATAGTAGTCAATAATAAGTATATATTTTTTGCCATAACCTTAATTGATTTAGGCATTGATATAAATTGTATTAATGAAGGGATAGTCCCTTCAAAATACTTTTCAAAAACAATAGAAGTGTTAAACACTGTTGACAAAAGCAAGCTTGTCATTAAGTATAAACTATCTTAACCTATTATATGCAACGAAGGAATTTGCATTGAAATCTCATTCACACTAGTTAAGAACTTATTGAAAGATGTTATTTTGGCAAATCCTTTTTTTCACATGTTATATCCTATTAAGGAAATTAGCGATAAAGGAATTTTCTTAAAAATAAATGGAAAGCTTATTAACTTTAAATTTGTATCTATCCTTTAATGTGAGGAGATAAATTTGCATCAAAAAACAATTGGAAGAAAGGAGAAATTTATTCAATCTCTTTAAAGTGAAGTCTAAAATAAACATTTACAAGAAAAAATTAACACTCATGTTATTTAAGTCAAGATAAAGAAAATACAAAGAATAGTTTGTGTCGACATTCTTGAGCCTTTTAGATTAGGAAAAAGCATATGGTGAAATTACCATATAAGGTGACTTTAATGAAATCAAATTCCTATTAAGGGCTGACCTATAGCTATGGGGGTAAGAAATTTAGAGATCTATAAAAAGGAAATAAATGATCTCTTAAAAAAATGGCTTATTAGAAAAAGTAACAGCCTATGGAGTTACCTAGCATTTTATGTTGAAAATGTTGTAGAATTGGAGCAAGAAGTTCCAAGATTAGTTATTAACTATAAGCCTTTAAATAAGACCATGAGATGGATTAGGTATTCTATACCTAATAAGAAAGATTTACTTAATAGGCTTTATGAAGCCTAAGTATTTTCAAAATTTGATATGAAATCTAGTTATTGGCAAATCTAGATTAATGAAAATGATAAGTATAAAATAGTATTTACAATACTATTCGTATATTATGAAAATAATGTAATGTCTTTTAGGTTAAGAAATGCACCCTTTAAAGTTCAAAAGATTATGAATAAAATATTTAATGTTTATGCCTCATTTACTATTGTTTATATTGATGATGTGTTAGTATTTTTTGACACAAAAGAACAACATTTTAAGCATCTAAACCTATTTTTCAAGGTTATTAAAAAAGTTGGATTAGCCATATTAGTTAAAAAGATGAAGTTATTATAAACAAGGGTTAGATTACTTGGTCACTTCATTGAAAATGGTACTATTATTCCTATTGACTGAGCAATCAAGTTTGCCTCTAAATTTCTTAATGAGATTAGAGAAAAACAACAATTGCAAAGGTTTTTAGGATGTTTAAATTATATTTTAGAATTTTATAAAGATTTAGCGTATAATACTAAACCTTTATTTGAAAGGTTAAAGAAAAATCCTCCTGAATGGATAGATCAGCATACTAAGGTAGCTAAGAAGCTAAACTTGAAGATAAAGAACTATCATGCCTAACTCTTCCTCATCCTGATGCCTTTAGAATAGTTGAATCTAATGTATCAAATAAGGGTTATGGAGGAATACTTAAGCAAAGGATTAACTAAAGAAAACAACTCATTTGCTTCACTTCAGGAGTATGGAGGGGAGCCAAGATTAATTACTCTACTATTAAAATTGAAATCTTAGCTATTATGCTATATATTCAAAAGTTTGAGGGTGATATGTTAAATCAGAAATTCTTTTTAAGAACTGACTATAAGGCAGCAAAAAATGTCCTTACTAAAGATGTTAAAAAATCACCTCTAAACAAATCTTTGCAAGATAGCAAGGAATACTTTCGGTGTTTGATTTTGATATTGAGTTTATTAAAGGAAATTTTAACTCTTTACCTGATTTCTAACTCGTGAATTTTTGTAGGGAACTAAGAAATGAGTAAAAGGCCTTTTATATAAGGGCCCCAGTCCTTAGCAAAGTTGGTTAAGTCATTATCTAAAGGTATGAAAGAAAAAAAAGTTGATAAACTTCATGATGATGCTTATAAGCAGACTTTGGATAAATCCATTACATATCCTTTAATTCCTAAACACATAGATTTTCTATGTGCTATTGAAAATAATTATGCTCAACTTAGACTTAATGATGTTACATGATTTTATCTTGAAGATGATATGTATCCTCGTAATAATATAAAAGATTACCTATATTATTAGTAGATACTTCATGAAACAAGCTATATGGCAATTAAACCCATAGGGAGAGGATCAAGAAATGGATTTGGTTATGACTTCAGAGATTAGGCCTATGCCAAATTCAAGGTAAAGAAAATTCTTTATCCAGAGGAATAACAAGGGGATCTCTTTGACTACTGAGAATTAAAATAATGCTGGAAGATTAAAACCTATAATTACTTTGATTATATCAAAGCATGGGAAAAAGCCTTATTATATGAAAATAGGCAAAGGAAATTTAGTTGGTTTATTCAAATACATCTTCTGAATGATCCAAAAAGATTTCCAAACTAGTTTAAAACTTGGTTTTTTAAAGTGGGATTTACATCGTTTAACTTTACCCGATAAAGCAAGAACAATTTTTGAACAGTTTTGTGAAGCAAACGAAGAGGTTAAAGACCCCTTGTTAATATTTATAGCCTAGTATCATTTTCCATGGATTATTAAATGGGATTATACCATTATGACTAACCAAGCTAATATCTTAGATGTTGACATTAAACGTGTTCCATGGCTAGCAAGACAAATTAATATTTGATGGTGGGAAAATTTTGGCTTTTTTGATAATGGATTCTACACAAAAAAAGGACTCATTTGTATAAATGGTCCTAAGGCTCCACCACCAAAGCCCACTCTTACTAATTCTAAAGAGATATGGAAGACTTTGATGGAGTTTATATTGAAAGAAAGGTTATTAGAAATAATGGCTGCTTTGTTATTAGAATAATGGCTGCTTTGCTCTAACCTAATGAAGACACCTAAGCTGACAAAGTTGAGATTAATTAGCAGCACCTCAATGATGATATTACACAAGATTCCTATGACTTATGTAAAGAAAAAAGGACAAGCAACTTTCGGTGGACAAGATGTTTTGGGTTAAGTTTAATAAACTTACTTTTGCAAAAGTGGAGAATAATGGAAAGTAATAGAGCATTCCATTTTGAAAAGTAGATTCCTCCCCTTATGGTTATCACCTTTTTCTATGTATAAATAAGACCCCTTATAGGCTAAGAAAGGTAAAGTCCAATTTACTTTTTTCTCCTTCCTTTGAAATATCTCTCTCCTCCCCTCTTTGCTATATAAGCTTATAATGACTTTAATATTCAATGAAATCTTTATTTCTATAAGTATTTTGCTCTTTATTATATTCATTAATTAGTTCCTATTAGTCTACATTAGTCTACATATACATACATACATACATACATACATATATATATATATACACTATGTGTGATCATTATTGAAGATTCCTTTGTTTAATGAAACTTAATAGATTCCTAGTTCCAAATGTGTATATAATTTCTTTTTGCAAAGAATATAATGCTTGTTATGGGGACAAAAGTTATTTTCAAGATCATTTTACGTGAATGAGTTGTTGCAACAAAAGGTAAAAGCTTGTTAGGAAGAAATAAAGAGATGGTCTCATTATTTTGTAATTGAACCAAATGTACTTGAAAAAAAATCTAACCATTATTAAAGACTATTGTTTCATGGAATTCAATGAATTCCTAACTTCAAAGGAGTATAAATGTGCTTATTGCAATGAATATAGTGCATGTTGTGGGCATAAAAACTATTTTTAGGATCATTTCATGTTAATAAGTTGTTGCAATAAAAGGTAGAGTCATATATTAGATATTAGGCACCTTTTTTCATTATGAGGAATCATTCATACAAAATGATCAAGAAATTAACCTCTATGTTTGTGCTAAATATTAATGCCTTTGCAACATGCATGTCAATAAACTTTGGGTAGTCTAATTAGCTTTTCTTATAAGGATATAATAGTTCATTACATTAAAGAGAAAACCATTACTTCATTTCTTACTGATAAGACTTATAATTTTGTTATGAGGAGTCATTCACATAAAGGAATTATGAAATTAACTTAAATGTTAGCCTTGATTACATTGTGACATACATGTGATTATGTTTTAGGTAGTTTGAATTCATTGCAGTCCATCGAATAAAGAAGCTATTACTTTTGATTAGCTTTCTTACTGTGAGACAATTGTTCATTGCTTGAAATTTGATACTATCACCTGATTCCTTTGTAATAATGCTTCTTGTTTTATTGTAAGCAATCATTGAAATGAAATGATCATGCAATTAACATTCATGTTATTATGTTTTGGGTAATTTAAATTCATCATAGTCCATCAAATAAAGAAACTATTTCTTTTGATTAGCTTTCTTTACTATGAGAGAATTGTTCATTGCTTGAAATTTAAGACTATTACCTAAATCCTTTGTAATAATGCTCCTCACTTTGTTGCAAAGAATCATTGACATGAAATGAGCATGTAATTAACATCCATGTCTAGAACAAACATTACTTTTATTTTGAAATGAGTGTCAATACACCTTAGGAAGTTAGAATCTATTGAATTTCATCAAACAAAGGAGTTATTCCTCTTGATTAGCTTTTCTTACATGGACAGAATTGTTCGTTGCTTAAAAGGTAAGACCAGTAATACATTTTTAGTTAATAAGACCTCTCCTTTCATTACAAAGAGCCATTCACATAAAAAAATAATGAAATTAACTTAAATGTTTTCACCAATCATTGATTTCTTTGTGAAATGCAAGTTGTTATGCCTTGGATAGTCTAAGTCTATTAAAGTCCATTAAGTATGCTTGATTCACTTTTTCAAAGGAGAGAATCATTCATCACTTTGAATTTGAGATTGTCACTTGATTCCTTGGATGTAAGGCCTATTCTTTCATTACAGGGATTCACTCATATAAAATGATCATGTAATTAACATTCATGTCTACACCTAATATTAATTTAATTTTGACATCAATGTTAATAAGCATTGGGTAGTAAATGCTTTGAATTGTAGCAAACAAAGGAGTCTTTTATTTGATTAGATTTTCATGCATAGATAGAATAGTTAATTGCTTGAAAGAAGAGGTTGTCACTTCATTTCTAACTAGTAAGATTTGTCCTTTGTTCTGAGGAGTCATTCACACAAAATAAATGAAATTTTACTTAAATTACCTCGATCCAAGTACTTTGTAAATTTTTGTGAAAGCATTTCTACCAATTTTACTTAAGAGCAACAATATCCTCCTACAAACTAGTATATTGTTCTTCGAGTCATTGTATTGCATCCACTTTCTCCCCTATCACTATTGTATCTACAATCAATGTTGCCTTCATATTCTTCACCAATTTACGACCAAGTTCTTCAAAAAAATTGACTGCTTTAATTCTAAACATGTTAGGACTAAAGGTTTTAAGAGAGATTCTAAGGTTTGATTAAAAAGAAAGGAGACCAAGAGAGAATAGAAACCTTGAGAGAGAGTTTATTTTTAGAGAGAGAATTAAATTTGTATTTCTATTAATCATTGTTTATAGTAAAGGGATAAGCCCAAATTTATACATATGGCCTCTTAAGTGCATTATCAATAGTAAACTTATTAGCCAAAATGCATCGTATCACTTAAAAGGACTCACAACTTACATTAATGGCATCTTAATAGATCTAATCCAGCAATCATGATTAGAGCTTGACAAGACGATATTAGAGATCATTAATGAAAACATAATTGAATTTCAAAACTAAACCAATAAACTAGCTGATGAATTAGACTTGACAAATTCTTGCTTCTTTTTTGGATAATTTGTCTTTTTTGGTAACATTACCAATCCATATCACCCAAACAAGTCAAAGTAGACAAATATTCAATAAACTAAAGGATTTTATTGATTTGATTTTTTTAAGGAGTTTAAGTTAATTTGACACCAAGTGTGAAGGAAAGACAAAACTTTAATGATATATGATCTAAAAAGTTGTTTTGAGACTATGAGATATGGAATCAAACATCTACTACACTAAAAGGAGTTAATAATAATAACAAGTCATTAAGTTAATGAAGGGAACAAATAATTTGCTCTCTCCTTCTCAAGTGGACATCATGTGGGGGGCAAAGAGTCATAAATGGGCAACTACAGAAATTGGATTTGTGGATTTGGGTTGGCTTTTGTTTGCAAGTTTCCTTGTCTTTGTTAAGGTGTTTAAAAAAAATTGTAAATTTCAATTAATAGATAAAATTAAATATAAATTTTAGTTAACTAAAGTAAATTTTGTAATTGGTTAACTGAACTAATGTAAATTAATTTTCTTGATGTGCTCATAGCTTCTAAATTTAAAAATTTATGATTAATTGAATCGAGCTAAAATGTTATTTTATATATATATATATATATTAATTTTTTATTCTAATAATATTAAAAAATATGACCAATACAATTGTTAATAATAAATAAATATTAATAAAATATTATCATATATTAAATAGTCACTTGTTTGTTTTATATATTGATAATTTACAAATTCTTAAAAGAATACGTCAAGAATAATTTTTTACTTTTAAATTAGAATTTTAAAAAATAATCTTTTAAATTTGATTAACCAAAATCAAAACGAAATTTTCATAATTTCCTTTTTGATTTTAGCATAACTAGTTTTTTCAATTTAGTTTTAGTTATTAAGGCTTTATTTAGTTAACTAAATCATGAACACTCGTAATTCCTAAAGATTATTCATTTACCATAAAAATCTAAGATAATACAGTAATTAAGAAATTATACCTTTATTTTCAAGGTTTTGTGTTTTAATCTTGAAGGGAGAAATATGAGTTTTATAGGAATGGACAAAGCTACCCTTATTGTATAGCTCATAATTTAATTAGTTTTTTAATTTAAGAAAAAATATTTTGGGAGTAGAGGGGTCTTTTTTTTTTTTTTTCTTTTCTCTTTATGGCATTTCAATATGGATTATCTCAACTATCAATTAGTTACTTGGCAGGGAAGGCCAATCCATCCATTTAGCTACTTTGATATTCTAATTCTAGATTTGTGAGAGACAACCTATGTAACATTAATAAAGGCCTCAATGACAAATTCCATTTCCTTTATGTGCAAAATTATAGTGATTTGGAGGAATTATAGTGAGTATAGTATTAGAATTAGCAGTTTTCCCCCTAATGACAATAGAACATCTCGCTCTCTTACAATTATGGGCAATCCTTTTTTGTCACATAGGATGACAATAAACATGAGCATAACCATCTCAAGACCATGCACACAAGCTAATTGTTTGCTTTTATCTTAGTCTCAAATAACAATGCTTCCAACTTTAGCAACTATGATATATCAACTAATTGCCAATTGCTAAACACAAAAATAAGCCTTTGGGAGAGCCCATCACCATTCTATTATGAATTTTTGAAAGAGAAACACGACTTCTAAACTAGCACTCATTGTTGTACCCTTATTTTTTCTTTGCTTATTCTAAAGACATTGTAGTAGCTCTCTTCTCTCTCTCTCTCTCTCTCTCTCTACATGAGATGGATTCCAATAGTAATTTAGATACAAAAAGGAAAAAGAAGAGAGAAAAGTAAAAAGAAAGAATTAAATTTTATTATAATAAATATCAAAATTACAAATTTATAATTCAAATTCATAAACAATAAATTACAATATTTTCTACTATGAGAGGAAAGAGCCACGTCCATCATCAAGTCCTTAATTTATCAAAATGGCATCCACACAAAAGTAGCCATTCACTAAGCCTTGACCAAGTCCAAGAGTTGGCACTTTAAGGTCCTTTACAAGTTCAAGTATGCAAAACATCTTTGGACCCTTTGCAAGATTCTCTCCTTTTTTAACTGTGGCTGGTCATGGTAGTTCCAAGCTACTCATTTACAAAGGGACAAAAATATCAAAAGGCCTATGGCCTAGATATATCAAGAGGCTCATGAATACAACATCAAAAGGCCCATGGCCTAAATAAAGGAAGGAAATCTTGGTAACATCATCAAGGAGGCTTATAGTCCACAAGTTCAAAGAATGAACTACTCGTGCACAAGTAAAGCCCAAGCAAAGCCATCATCTCCAAAGGGGACTGATCAAAGCCAAGCTGAACCTATTCATAAAGACCAAAAGAAGCATAAACCCAATACAAAAGCCCAAAAGCAAGGTTGAAATAAGCAAAGCTAAAGCAACTATGATAATATTTTTTTGTAAAAGTAAAGCAACTATGACCAAAAGAAGCTAAATATTTTTTTGTAAAAGTAACTATGATAATATCATAATTATGAGATACATATTGCATAAAAGTAGTATTTCTAAATATTCCTTGTCAATGTGTCATTAAAACAAGACATTGATAGAGCTGTGAGATGAACACATGTTATGTTTCTTTGTTATGAAGAAAGCAATCAATCATATAAACTAAAATATGGAGATAGTGGAACATACATGTGTGTGCTTGTTAGTTAAACAAGTTCATTAAATTGACCCACTAACATTCGTTATATGTCTAAGGAATTTCTTATGTAATAGCTGTGTAAGTGATCCTTAGACTCAAAATCACCAAAGTATTCTTAAGGTATCTTTATGTAAGAAATGATATGCTTTGATGTCACCTATAAAGTATCCTACTCAAGGATTGCTTGGGGAGTGAACATTAAGCACATTGTGAATTACATGGCAATAATTTAGTGATCAGTAAATGATTTGTCATTTTCAAGAATGTTTGTTCCAAATAAGTAGTGATTGAAGAAATCTTTATGCTAGGTGGAATGGTTATTCATAAGGAGTTATGATCTAATTCATGGAATTAATGACCATATAAATATTTGGGAATTAATATAATTAGATAATATAGAGTATACACTAATTTCATATTTTATGTCTAATTGGAACATTAATAAAATGAAAGAATTGAATTACATTGAGAGATTGTGCACTAAAGGAATTAGTCAAATCACTTTGATAATCCTAACATTTGGGTGCTCAAAATATGTGGTTAAATATCAATATTTATCTATGAATATGAATTAATTAATTAGAAAATTAATTTATCTAATCCTCTAAGATTATAATTTATATTATTTTCCAACATATTTGAATCCTAATGGGTCATACACATAAAGAGAATTAAGAAAATACAAAATCAAGATCAAGTCACATTTGATTTAAAAGTTTAGGAAACTTTTGGGGCTAAATATATACTATTTTAAAATATAGGAATTAAAATGTATTTTCTTAAAAATTGGCAAAGGTATCCTTAATAGGATTTAAGAGTTAGAATTGTTATAAATACTCCAATATATGGCCAGTCACTGTATGCCTAGCATATTAAGGTTACTTGTCTCTCTCTCCCCCCCTCTCTCTCTCTTTAAAAGAATTTTAGGCTTTGAAAGTTTTTTCTTTATTGTTTGTGTGGATTACTATTAGAAATCATATGCTTAGTCGATGGTAGTTTACTATAACCCATTGATCAGGCTTGAATGTAAACAAGAATTAAAGATTATGATGATAATAATTCTATCTTATAGGATAGATTGTAATCAATTTACTCTTAAGAATCAAAATTTTAAATCTATATTTTAATTATGTATTTATATGACAAATATATCTGCAATTCCTAACATTTGAAAACCTTTAACATCCATAAGGATCCTTTTCACCTTTAGTAACTTTTGAAAAAGAGAGAATCTTTTGTCAGGAGTTCCTTCATTCTCTTAGTCAATTTTTAGTAAGAAAAGACATGCTGTCAAAGTAAAGAAAGAGTCATAGCACACAATATGAAGAGAAACCAACTTTCCTTCTATAAGGGGGGGCATAAAATCAAAAGGGAAGAATTTCAATCTCTAAAAGCCACATCAAACTTCACATGTGTATAAAGAATCATAATATTTGCAAAAGAAGAAGAAAACCAACAATTGAACTTAGGCAAGTACATATCCCTTTTTTTTTTTTTTTTTTTTGACATTGGCAAGACTCATTTTCTCACACCATGTAGGGAAAAAATATATGGGCGCGAGCTAATCCACACTAGCTTTTTGATTGGGGAACACCCCATTTCAGTTTAGTATCCAATTTGGACACATGAAAAAGGATTGAGGAAAATCCTTGCAGTCAAATACCAAATCTGAGTAGGGGCTCTTTGTGTTTTATTGGCTTTTCAGCCGCATAAAAATGCATCCTACTGGCTTTTCAAACTCACAAATTCCTAATTTAATATTTTGTAATTTACATATTTGTAGCTTATATTTATGGAATTTTACTTTCTGGTGGCTAAATGAACTTCAATTTCAGCAACTTTACTAATCCTTACTAAACTATACTAACACAATTTGCATTGTCCTTTTATTCTTTCTTACTTTTACTATGATCAACACATTTAGCTCATACATCCATATTTGTCGTCCACAACATAAGCATCCACTTCACAAGCAGCACACATATACAAAAGAAGCACAAAAAAGGGCACCAACAACAAATGAGAGAGCAAGATGCTCGTCTCATGTTCTTGGTCTCAAATATGTCTAGGATTGCATTTTTAACAACCCCAGCATCCTTACATCACGAGAACAGGAAAAAACTCAGGTTAGCTCTAATTCTATTAAACTCAACCTTAAAAGCATTATTTGTTTGAGCATTTAGAGTAGAAAATGTGACAAATAACATCAAAATGAACATATTGCCCTTCTTTTAGGACTTTTCAGCGATCAATGTTGAAAAATGGTCTTCAGCTTGGAGATGTAAATAGTCATATACAATGGTTGGAGCTTGTTTGCCAAACCACCTATAGCCAAAAGCCCTCCTTTCCTTGTTCCCCATGTCAATCCCCAAATAAATCAAAAAAGTAATAAAGGAAAACAAATTAGAAAAATAAAGAAAATAAAACCAAAAACTGAAAAAAAAAA
>JAHOYR010000013.1:6716031-6736934 GCA_023213295.1 Bruguiera hainesii | reverse complement strand
AATTCACACTTAATAAGGTTTAAAATAACTTGTTTGCTTACAAAAGAGACCATATACATTGGAACCCGCTCATCTACACACTGTTGGAAGAGGGAATGCCATGAATATCAATCAACATTGAGTGTTTGATGAGATCTAGCCTTTCTTACAAGTTTTTTTTGTGTAATTATTGAATATTGTGTCCCTCTCTTCAATTCTTCTACCCAAGTCTCCTCCTTTTGTTCTGATAGCTAATTGCCACTTAATGAACTCTAAAATAGCTTCTTTGCCCACAATAGGAACCATATTCTTCAGAACCAGCACATCTACACTCCCTTGCAAGAGGGAATGCGTTGAATATCATTGAACAATACGTCTTCGATGATAACTAGCCCTTCTTAAAAGTTTGTTGTGATGGCTAATTCCCACTTAATGATCTTTAAAATAGCTTGTTTTCCCACAAATAGAACCATATTCATGAGAACCAGCAAATCTACACTCCCTTGGAAGAGTAAATGCCTTGAATATCATTCAACACTGAGTCATTGATGATGACTAGTATTTCCTAGAAGTATTTTCAATGCAATTATTGGATAATGAGTCCCTCTTTTTAATTCTTCCTCACAAGGCTCCTCCTTTTGTTGTGATAGCGAATTCACACTTAATAAGGTTTAAAATAACTTGTTTGCTTACAAAAGAAACCATATTCATTGGAACCAGCTCATCTGCACTCTGTTGGAACAGGGAATGCCATGAATATCAATCAATATTGAGTCTTTCATGATCTCTAGCATTTCTTACAAGTATTTTCAGTGTAATTATTGAATAATGACTCCCTGTCTTCAATTCTTCCTCACAAGGCTCCTCCTTTTGTTTTGATAGTGAATTCACACTCAATAAGCTTTAAGATAACTTGTTTGTCTGCAAAAGAAACCTTATTCATGAGAAGCAGCACATCTACACTCTGTTGGAGAGAGGGAATGTCTTGAATATCATTCAACATTGAGTCTTTGATGATGACAAACATTTCTTACAAGTTTTTTCAGTATAAGTATTGATTAATGAGTCCCACTCTTCAATTCTTCCTCAAAGGGCTCCCCCTTTTGTAGTGGTAGCTAATTCCCACTTCATGATCTTTTAAATAGCTTGTTTGCCCACAAAACAAAACATATTCCTGAGAACCAGGAATGCCTTGAATATCAATCAACATTCAATCTTTGATGATCACTTGCATTTCTTACTAGTATTTTCACTGTAATTATTCAATAATGAGTCCCTCTCTTCAATTCTTCCTCACAAGGCACCTCCTTTTGTTGTGATAGCGTCTTCACACTCTATAAGCTTTAAAATAACTTTTTTGCCCACAAAAGAAACCATTTTCATGGGAACCAGCACATCTACACTCTGTTGGAAGAGGGAATGCCTTGAATATCATTCAACAATGAGTCTTTGGTGTTGACTAGCATTTCTTACATGTATTTTCACTGAAATTGTTGAATAATGAGTCCCTCTCTTCAATTCTTCCTCACAAGCCTCCTCCTTTTGTTGTGATAGCTAATTTGCACTTAATAATCTTTAAAATAGCTTCTTTACCCACACTAGGAACCATATTCATGAGAACCAGCACATCTGCACTCTGTTGGAAGAGGGAACGCCTTGAATATCATTCAACAATGAGTCTTTGGTGATGACTAGCATTTCTTAGAAGTATTTTCACTGAAATTATTGAATAACAAGTCCCTCTCTTCAATTCTTCCTCACAAGGCTCCTCCTTTCATTGTGATAGCTAATTCCAACTTAATGAAGTTTAAAATAGCTTGTTTGCCCACAAAGGGAACCATATTCATGAGAACCAGCACATCTACACTCCCTTCGAAGAGGAAATGCCTTGAATATTAATCAACATTGAGTCCTTGATAATGACTCACATTTCTTATAAGTATTTCCATTGTAATTATTGAATAATGAGTCCCTCCCTTCAATTCTTCCTCACAAAGCTCCTCCCTTTGTTGGGATAGCGAATTCACCTTTAATAAGTTTTAAAATAACTTATTTGCCAACAAAAGAAACCATATTCATGGGAAATCGCTCATCTACACTGTGTTGGAAGAGGGAATGCCCTGAATATCAATCAACATTGAGTCTTTGATGATGACTAGCATTTCTTTCAAGTATTTTCAGTGTAAATATTGAATAATCTGTCCCTCTCTTCAATTCTTCACCACAAGGCTCGTCCACTTGTTATAGCTAATTCCCACTTAATGATCATTAAAATAGCTTGTTTGCCCACAAAAGGAACCATATTCATGGGAACCAGCTCATCTACACTCGGTTGGAGAGAGGGAATGCTTTGAATATCATTCAACATGGACTCTTTGATGATGACTAGCATTTCTTACAAGTATTTTCACTGAAATTATTGAATAACGAGTCCCACTCTTCAATTCTTCCTCACAAGGCTCGTCCTTTCGTTGTGATAGCTAATTCCAACTTAATGAAGTTTAAAATAGCTTGTTTGCTTACAAAGGGAACCATATTCATGAGAACCAGCCCATCTACACTCCCTTGGAAGAGGAAATGCCTTGAATATCAATCAACATTGAGTCCTTGATAATGACTCGCATTTCTTACAATTATTTTCAATGTAATTATTGAATAATGAGTCTCTCTCTTCAATTCTTCCTCACAAGGCTCCTCCCTTTGTTGGGATAGTGAATTCACCCTTAATAGGTTTTAAAATAACTTGTTTGCCAACAAAAGAAACCATATTCATGGGAAATAGCTCATCTACACTCTCTTGGAGAGAGGGAATGCCTTCAATATCATTCAATATTGAGCCTTTGATGATGACTAGTATTTCTTACAAGTATTTTCAGTGTAATTAATGAATAATTAGTCCCTCTCTTCAATTCTTCCTCACAAGGCTCCTCCCTTAGTTGTGATTGCTAATTCCAACTTAATGATCTTTAAAATAGCTTGTTTGCCCACAAAAGGAACCATATTCATGAGAACTAGCACATCTACACGCCCTTGGAAGAGGGAGTGCCTTGAATATCGTTCAACAATAAGTCATTGTAGATGACAAGTATTTCTTAGAAGTATTTTTAGTGTAATTAATGAATAATCAGTCCCTCTCTTCAATTCTTCCTCACAAGGCTCCTCCTCTTGTTGTTATAGCTAATTCCCACTTAATGATCATTAAAATAGCTTGTTTGCCCACAAAAGGAACCATATTCATGGGAACCAGCTCATCTACACTCTGTTGGAGAGAGGGAATGGCTTGAATATCATTCAACATTGAGTCTTTGATGATGACTAGCATTTCTTACAAGTATTTTCAGTGTAATTAATGAATAATCAGCCCCTCTCTTCAATTCTTCCTCACAAGCCTCCTCCTTTTGTTGAGATTGCTAATTCCCACTTAATGATCTTTAAAATAGCTTGTTTGCCCACAAAAGGAACCACATTCATGAGAACCAGCATATCTACACTCCCTTGGAAGAGGGAATGCCTCGAACATCGTTCAACATTGACTCCTTGATGGTGACTAGTATTTTTTGTGTAATTATTGAATAATGATTCCCTATCTTCATTTATTCCGCTCAAGGCTCCTCCTTTTGTTGTGATAGCAAATTCACACTCAAAAAGCTTTAAAATAACTTGTTCGTTCGCAAAAGAAACCATATTCATGGGAACCAGAACATCTACGCTCTGTTGGATGAGGGAATGCCTTGAATATCATTCAACATTGAGTGTTTGATGATGACAAGCATTTCTTACAGGTATTTTCACTGTAGTTTTTGAATAACGAGTCCCTCTCTTCAATTCTTCCCCACAAGGCTCATCCTTTCGTTGTGATAGCTAATTCCAACTTAATGAAGTTTAAAATAGCTTGTTTGCCCATAAAGGGAACCATATTCATGAGAACCAGCACATCTACACTCCCTTCGAAGAGGAAATGCCTTGAATATCAATCAACATTGAGTCTTTGATGATGACTTGCATTTCTTACAACTATTTTCAGTGTAATTGTTGAATAATGAGTCCCTCTCTTCAGTTCCTCCTCACAAGGCTCCTCCTTTTGTTGTGATAGCGTATTCACACTCAATAAGCTTTAAAATAACTTTTTTGCCCACAAAAGAAAGCATATTCATGGGAACCAGCACATCTATGCTCGGTTGGAAGTGGGAGTGCCTTGAATACCATTCAACGATGAGTATTTGGTGATGACTAGCATTTCTTAGAAGTATTCTCACTAAAATTATTGAATAATAAGTCCCTCTCTTCAATTCTTCCTCACAAGGCTCCTCCTTTGGTTGTGATAGCTAATTACCACTTAATGATCTTTAAAATTGCTTTTTTGCCCACAATAGGTACCATATTCATGAGAACCAGCACATCTACACTCCCTTGGAAGAAAGAATGCCTTCAATGTCATTCAACAATGAGTCTTTGACGATGACTAGCATTTCTTACATGGATTTTCACTGTAATTATTGATTAATGAGTCCCTCTCTTCAATTCCTCCTCACAAGGCTCCTCCTTTTGTTATGATAGCTAATTAGCCCCTAATGATCTTTAAAATAACTTGTTTGCGCACAAAAGCAACCATATTCATGAGAAAAAGCACATCAAAACTCCCTTCAAAGAAGGAAAGGCTTGAATATCATTTAGCAATGAGTCTTCGATGATGACTAGCATTTCTTCTAAGCATTTTCACTGTAATTATTGATTAATCAGTCCCTCTCTTCAATTCTTCCACACAAGGCTCCTCCTTTTGTTGTGATAGCTAATTCCTGCTTAATGATCTTTAAAATAGCTTGCTTGCCCACAAAAAGAACCATATTCATCAGAACCAGCCCATCTACACTCCCTTGGGAAAGGAAATGCCTTGAATATCAATCAACATTGAGTCTTTGATGATGACTCATATTTTGTACAAGTATTTTCAGTGTAATTATTGAATAATGAGTCCCTCTCTTGAATTCCTCCACACAAGGCTGCTCCTTTTATTGTGGTAGCGAATTCACACTGAATAAGCTTTAAAATAACTTCTTTGCCCACAACAGACACCATGTTCATTGGAACAAGCACATCTACACTCTGTTGTAAGAGGGAATGCCTTGAATATCATTCAACAATGAGTCTTTGGTGATGACTAGCTTTTCTTATAAGTATTTTCAGCGTAATTATTGAATAATGAGTCCCTCTCTTCAATTCTTCCTCACAAGGCTCCTCCTTCTGTTGAGATAGCCAATTCCCACTTAATCATCTTTAAAATAGCTTGTTTGCCCACAATAGGAACCATATTCATGAGAACCAGCACATCTACACTCCCTTAGAAGAGGGAATGCCTTGAATATCACTCAACAAAGAGTCTTTGATGATGACTAGCATTTCTTACAACTATTTTCACTATAATTATTGTATAATGGGACCCTCCATTCAATTCTTCCTCACAAGGCTCTTCCTTTGGTTGTGATACCTAATTCCAACTTAATGATCTTTAAAATAGCTTGTTTGCCCACAATAGGAACCATATTCATAAGAACCAGCACATCTGCGCTCCCATGGGAGAGGAAATGCCTTGAATATCATTCAACATTGAATCATTCATGATGACTAGCATTTCTTACAAGTATTTTCACTAGCATTTCTTACTGAATAATCTGTCCCTCTCTTCAATTCACGCTTAATAAGCTTTGAAATAAGTTGTTTGCCCACAAAAGAAACCACATTCATGGGAACCAGCTAATCTACACTCCCTTGGAAGCGGGAATGCCTTGAATATCACTCAACAATGAGTCTTTGATGATGACTAGCATTTCTTACAAGTATGTTCACTGTAATTATTGAATAATGAGTCCCTCTCTTCAATTCTTCCTCACGAGGCTCCTCATTTTGTCGTGATAGCGAATTCACACTCAATAAGCTTTGAGATAACTTGTTTGCCCACAAAGGAAACCACATTCATGGGAACCAGCTCATCTACACTCCCTTGGAAGAGGGAATGCCTTGAATATCACTTAACAATGAGTCTTTGATGAAGGCTAGTATTTCTTACAAGTATTTTCACTGTAATTATTGAATAATGAGTCCCTCTCTTCAATTCTTCTTCACGAGGCTCCTCGTTTTGTCGTGATAGCGTATTCACACTTAATAAGCCTTGAAATAACTTGTTTGCCCACAAAAGAAACCACATTCATGGGAACCGACTCATCTACACTCTGTGGGAATAGGGAATGCCTTGAATATAATCCAACATTGAGTCTTTGACGATGACTATCATTTCTTACAAGTATTTTCAATGTAATTATTGAATAATGAGTCCTCTTCAATTCTTCCTTACAACACGCCTCCTTTTGTTGTGATAGCTAATTCCCACTTAATGATCTTACCATATTCATGAGATCCAGCACATCTACACTCCCCTGGAAGATGGAATGCCTTGAATATCATTTAACAATGAGTCTTTGATGATAACAGGCATTTCTTACATGTATTTTCAATGTAATTATTGAAGAATCAGTCTCTCGCTTCAATTCTTCCACACAAGGCTCCTCCTTTTCTTTTGATAGCGAATTCACACTTAATGAGCATGAAGATAACTTGTTTGCCGACAAAAGGAACCATATCCATGAGAATGAGCACATCTACACTCCCATGGAAGAGGCAATGCCTTGAATATAATTCAACAATGAGTCTTTGATCATGACTAGCCTTTCTTACAAGTATTTTCAGTGTAATTATTGAATAATGAGTCCCTGTCTTCAATTCTTCCTCACATGGCTCCTCCTTCTGTTGTGATAGTGAATTCACACTTAATAAGATTTAAAATAACTTGTTTGCCCACAAAAGAAACCATATTCTCGGGAACCAGCACATCTACACTGTGTTGGAAGAGGGAATGCCTTGAATATCATTCAACAATGAGTCTTTGATGATGACTAGCATTTCCTACAGGGATTCTCATTGTAATTATTGAATAATGAGTCCCTGTCTTCAATTCTTCATCACAAGGCTCCTCCTTTTGTTGTGATATCGAATTCACACTTAATAAGATTTAAAATAACTTGTTTGCCCACAAAAGAAACCATATTCTCGGGAACCAGCACATCTACACTGTGTTGGAAGAGGGAATGCCTTGAATTTCAACAATGAGTCTTTGATGATGACTATCATTTCTCACAAGTATTTTCAATGTAATTATTGAATAATGAGTCCCTCTCTTCAATTCTTCCTGACAAGGCTCCTCCTTTTGTTGTGATACATAATTCCCACTTAATGATCATTAAAATAGCTTTTTTTGCCCACAATAGGAACCATATTCATTAGAACCAGCACATCTACCCTCCCTCGGAAAAGGGAATGTCTTGAATATCATTCAACAATGAGTCTTTGATGATGACTACCATTTCTTAAAAGGATTTTCACTCTAATTATTGAATAATGAGTCCCTGTCTTCAATTCTTCCTCACAAGGCTCCTCCTTTTGTTGTGATAGCGAATTCACACTTAATAAGGTTTAAAAATAACTTGTTTTCCCACAAAAGAAACCATATTCATGGGAACCAGCACATCAACACTCCCTTGGAAAAGGGAATGCCTTGAATATCATTCAACAATGACTCTTTGATGATGACAAGCATTTCTTACAAGTATTTTCACTGTAATTATTGAATAATGAGTCCCTGTCTTCAATTCTTCCTCACAGGGCTCCTCCTTTTGTCATGATACCCAATTCCTTCTTAATGATCTTTAAAATAGCTTCTTTTCCCACAAAAGGAACCATATTCATGAGAACCAGCACATATACACTCCCCTGGAAGAGGGAATGCCCTGAATATCATTCAACAATGAGTCTTTGATGATGACAAGCATTTCGTACAAGTATTTTCACTGTAATTATTGAATAATGAGTCCCTCTGTTCAATTCTTCCTCACAAGGCTCCTCCTTTTCTTGTGACGGTGAATTCACACTTAATACGCTTTAAGATAACTTGTTTGCCCACTAAAGGAACCATATTCATGAGAACAAGCACATCTACACTCCCTTAGAAAAGGGAATGCCTTGAATATCTTTCAACAATGATTCTTTGATGATGACTAGCATTTCTTACAAGTATTTTCACTGTAATTATTGAATAATGAGTCCCTCTCTTCAATTCTTCCTCACAAGGCTCCTACTTTTGTTGTCATAGCTAATTCCCACTTAATGATCTTTAAAATAGCTTGTTTGTGCACAAAAGGCACCATATTCATGCGAACCAGCACATGTACACTCCCTTGGAAGAAGAAATGCCTTGAATGTCACTCAACATTGAGTTTTTGAAGATGACTAGCGTTTCATACAAGTATTTTCAGTGTAATTATTGAATAATGAGTCCCTCTCTTCAATTCTTCCTCACAAGGCTCCTCCTTTTGTTGTGATAGTTAATTCCCACTTAATGAGTCTCGAAAATAGCTTGTTTGCCCACAAAAGGAACAATATTTATGAGAACCAGCACATCTACACTCCCTTGGAAGAGGGAATGCCTTGAATATCATTCAACAATGACTCTTTGATGATGACTAGCATTTCTTACAAGTATTTTCACCGTAATTATTGAAGAATGAATCCCTCTCTTCAATTTTTCCTCACACGGCTCCTCCTTTTCTTGTGATAGCTAATTCCCAGTTAATGATCTTGAAAATAGCTTGTTTTCCCACAAAAGGAACCATATTCTTGAGAACCAGCACATCTACACTCCTTTGGAAGAGGGAATGCCTTGAATATCATTCAACAATGAGTCTTTGATAATGACCAGCATTTCTTTCAAGTATTTTCACGATAATTATTGAATAATGAGTTCCTTTATTCAATTCTTTCTCACAAGGCTCCTCCTTTTGTTATCATATCTAATTCCCACCTAATGATCTTTAAAATAGCTTGTTTGCCCACAAAAGGAACCATATTCATGAGAACTGGCACATCTACTTTCCCATGAACGAGGGAATGCCTTGAATATCATTGAACAATGAGTTTTGATGATGACTAGCATTTCTTACCAGTATTTTCACACTAATTTTTGAATAATGAGTCCCTCTATTCAATTCTTCCTGATAAGGCTCCTCCTTTTGCTGTGATATCTAATTCCTACCTAATGATCTTTAAAATAGCTTGCTCGCCCAGAAAAGGAACCATATTCATGAGAACGAGGACATCTACACTCCTTTGGGGGAGGAAATGCCTTGAATATCATTCAACATTGAGTCATTGATGCTGGCTAGTATTTCTTACAAGTATTTTCAGTGTAATGACTGAATAATAAGTCCCTCTCTTCAATTCTTCCTCACAAGGCTCCTCCTTTTGGTGTGATATCTAATTCCCACTTAATGATCCTCAAAATAGCTTGTTTGCCCACAAAAGCAACCATATTCATGAGAACCAGCACACCTACATTCCCTTGGACGAGGGAATGCCTTGAATATCATTGAACAATGAGTCTTTGATGATGACTTGCATTTCTTAGCAGTATTTTCACAGTAATTATTGAATAATGAGTCCCTCTCTTCAATTCTTCCTCACAAGGCTCCTTTTTCTGTTGTAATATCTAATTCCCACTGAATGATCTTTCAAATAGCTTGTTTGCCTGCAAAGGAAACATATTCATGAGAACCAGCACTTCTACACTCCCTTGGAAGAGGGAATGCCTTTTCAACAATGAGTCTTTGATGATGACTAGCATTTCTTACAAGTGTTTTGATTGTAATTATCAAATCATGAGTCCCTCTCTTCAATTGTTCCTCACAAAGCTCCTCCTTTTGTTGTGATAGCAAATTCAAACTTAATAAGTTTTCAAATAACTTGTTTACCCACAAAAGGAAACATATTCATGAGAACCAGCACATCTACACTCCCTTGGAAGAGGGAATGCCTTTTCAACAATGAGTCCTTGATGATGACTAGCATTTCTTGCAAGTATTTTCACTGTAATTATTGAATCATGAGTCCCTCTCTTCAATTGTTCCTCACAAGACTCCTCCTTTTGTTGTGATAGCGAATTCACACTCAATAAGCTTTAAAATATCTTGTTTGCCCACAAAGGAAACCATATTCATGGGAACCAGCACATCTACACTCTGTTGGATGAGGTAATGCCTTCAATATCATTCAATAATGAGTCTTTGATGATGACTAGCATTTCTTACACGTATTTTCACTGTAGTTATTGAATAATCTGTCCCTCTCTTGAATTCTTCCTCACAAGGCTCCTCCTTTTGTTGTGATACCTAATTCCAACTTAATGATCTTTAAAATTGCTTGCTTGCCCACAAAAGGAACCATATTCATGAGAACCAGCACATCTACACTCCCGTGGAAGAGGAAATGCCTTGAATATCATTCAACATTGAGTCATTGATGATCACTATCATTTCCTACAAGTATTTTGACCGTAATTATTGAAGAATGAGTCCCTCTCTTCAATTCTTCCTCACAAGGCTCCTCCTTTACTTGTGAAAGCTAATTCCCACTTAATGATCTTGAAAATAGCTTATTTGCCCACAAAAGGAACCATATTCTTGAGAACCAGCACATCTACACTCCTTTGGAAGAGGGAATGCCTTGAATATCATTCAACAATGAGTATTTGATAATGACTAGTATTTGTTTCAAGTATTTTCATGATAATTATTGAATAATGAGTTCCTTTATTCAATTCTTCCTCACAAGGCTCCTCCTTTTGTTATCATATCTAATTCCCACTTATTGATCTTTAAAATAGTTTGTTTGCCCACAAAAGGAACCATATTCATGAGCACCGGCACATGTACATTCCCTTGGACGAGGGAATGCCTTGAATATTATTGAACAATGAGTTTTGATGATGACTAGCATTTCTTACCAGTATTTTCACAGTAATTTTTGAATAATGAGTCCCTCTATTCAATTCTTCCTGACAAGGCTCCTCCTTTTGTTGTGATATCTAATTCCTACTTAATGATCTTTAAAATAGCTTGCTCGCCTAGAAAAGGAACCATAGCTAATTCCCACTTAATGATCTTTAAAATAGCTTGTTTGTCCACAAAAGGAACCATATTCATGAGAACTAGCAAATCTATATTCCCTTGGAGGAGGGAATGCCTTGAATTTCATTCAACAAGGACCTTTTCATGATGACTAGCATTTCATACAAAGAGTCCTTGATGATCACTAGCATTTCTTACAATTATTTTCGGTAAGAATATTGAATAAGGAGAGCCTCCTTGCAATTCTTCTTAAGAAGGCTCCTCCTTTAGTTCTCATAGCTAATTCAACCTTCATGATCTTTAAAAATGCTTCTTTGCCCATAAAAGGCACCATATTCTTGAGAACCAGCACATCTATAGTCCCCTGGTAGAGGGAATGACTTGAATATCATTCAACATTCAGTCTTTCATGATGATTAGCTTTTCTGACAAGTATTTTTAGTATAATTTTTTAATGATGAGACCCTCTCTTCAATTCTTCCTTACAAGGCTCCTCCTTCTGTTATGAGAGCTAATTCACATTTAGTGATCTTTAAAATAGTTTGTTTCTCCACAACAAGAACCATATTCATGAGAAACAGCACATCTATACTCCCTTGGAGGAGAGAATGCCTTGAATTTCATTCAACAAAGAGTCTTTCTTGGTGACTAACATTTCTTACAAGTATTTTCATTATAATTTTTTAATAATGTGACCCTTTCTTCAATTCTTCCATACAAGGCTCCTCCTTTTCTTCTGATAGCTAATTCACATTTAGTGATCTTTAAAATAGCTTGTTTGCCCACAATAGGAACCATTTTCATGAGAACCCGCACATCTATACTCCCTTGGAGGAGGGAATGCCTTGAATATCATTCAACAAGGAGTCTTTCATGATGACTAGCATTACATACTTGTAATTTTGGTACAACTATTGAATAGTGAAACCCTCTCTTTAATCCTTCATTACAAGGCTCCTCCTTTTGTTGTGAGAGCTAATTCCCACTTAATGATCTTTAAAATATCTTGTTTGCCCATAAAAGGAACCATATTCATGAGAACCAGCACATCTATACTCTCTTGGAGGAGGGAATGTCTTGAATATCATTCAACATTGAGTCTTTCATGATGACTAGCTTTTCTTACAAGTATTTTCAGTATAATTATTGAATAAGGAGACCCTCTCATTAATTCTTCCTTACAAGACTCCCCCTTTTGTTGTGATAGCTAATTCCCACTTAATCATCTTTAAAATAGCTTGTTTGCCCACAAAAGGAACCATATTCATGAGAACCAGCACATCTATACTCACATGGAAGAGGGAATGCCTTGTCTTTCATTCAACAAGGAGTGTTTCATGATGATTGGCATTTCATACAAGTATTTTTGGTATAATTATTAAATAATGAAACCATCTCATTAATTCAACCTTACAAGGCTCCTCCATTAGATGTGATAGGTAATTCACACAGGATGATCATTCAAATAGCTTGTTTGCCCATAAAAGGCACCATATTCATGAGAACTAGCATATCTATACTCCCTTGCAGGAGGGAATACCTTGAATATTATTCAAAAAGGAGTCTTTTATGATGACTAGCATTATATACAAGTATTTTGGGTATAATTATTGAATAATGAGAACCTCTCCTCAATTCTTCCTTACAAGGCTCCTCCTTTTGTTGTGATAGATAATTCCCACTTAATGATCTTTAAAATTGCTTGTTTTCCCACAAAAGGAACCATATTCATGGGAACCAGCACATCTATACTCCCTTGGAAGAGGGAATGCCTTGAATTTCATTCAATAGGGAGTTTTTCATGATGACTGGCATTTCATACAAAGAGTCCTTGATGATCACTAGCATTTCTTACAAGTATTTTCATTATAAATATTGAATAAGCAAACCCTCTTTGTAATTCTTCTTATCAAGGCTCTTCCTTTTGTTCTAATAGCTAATTCACCCTTAATAATCTTTAAAATAGGTTCCTTGCCCAGAAAAGGCACCATATTCATGAGAACCAGCACATCTATACTCCCCTAGAGGAGGGAATGCCTTGAATATCATTAAACATTTAGTCTTTGATGATGACTAGCATTTCTTACAAGTATTTTCAATATAATTTTTGAATAATGAGACCCTCTCTTCAATTCTTTGTTACAAGGCTCCTCTTGTTGTGATAGCTAATTCACATTTAGTGATCTTTGAAATCGCTTGTTTGCCCCCAACAAGAACCATATTCATGAGAACCAGGACATCTATACTCCCTTGGAGGAGGGAATGCCTTGAATATCATTCAACAAGGAACCTTTCATGATGACTAGCATTATACACAAGTATTTTCATTATAATTATTGAATAGTGAGACCCTCTCTTCAATTCTTGCTTCCAATGCTCCTCTTTTTGTTGTGATAGCTAATTCCTACTTAATGATCTTTAAAATTGCTTGTTTGCCCATAAAAGGAACCATATTCATGAGAACCAACGCATCTATACTCCCTTGGAAGAGAGAATGCCTTGAATTTCATTCAACAAGGAGTTCTTCATGATGACTAGCATTTCATAGAAAAAGTCCTTGATGATCACTAGCATTTCTTACAAGTATTTTTGGTATAAATACTGAATAAGGAGTGCCTCCCTGTAATTCTTCTTAAGCAGACTCCTCCTTTTGTTCTCATAGCTAATTCACCCTTAATGATCTTTAAAAAAGATTCTTTGCTGACAAAAGGCACCATATTCTTGAGAACCAGCACATCTATGCTCCCCTGGAGGAGGGACTGACTTGAATATGATTCAGCATTCAGTCTTTGATGATGACTAACTTTTCTTTCAAGTATTTTCAGTATAATTTTTGAATAATGAGACCCTCTCTTCAATTCTTCCTTACAAGGCTCTTCCTTTTGTTGTAATAGCTAATTCCCACTTAATGATCTTTAAAATTGCTTGTTTACCCACAAAAGGAACCATATTCATGAGAACCAATGCATCTATACTCCCTTGGAAGAGGGAATGCCTTGAATTTCATTCAACAAGGAGTTTTTCATGATGACTGGCATTTCATAGAAAAAGTCCTTGATGATCACTAGCATTTCTTATAATTATTTTCGTTATTAATATTGAATAAGGAGAGCCTGTCCGCAATTCTTCTTAACAAGGCTCCTCTTTTTGTTCTAATAGCTAATGCACCCTTAATGATCTTTAAAATAGGTTGCCCAAAAAAGGCACCATATTCATGATAACTAGCACATCTATACTCCCCTGGAGGAAGGAATGCCTTGAATATCATTCAACATTTAGTCTTTGATGATAACTAGCATTTCTTACAAGTATTTTCAGTATAATTTTTGAATAATGAGACCCTCTTTTCAATTATTCCTTAGAAGGCTCGTCCTTCTTTTGTGATAGCTAATTCACATTTAGTGATCTTTAAAATTAGCTTGTTTGCCCACAACAAGAACCATATTCATGAGAACCAGCACATCTATACTCTCTTAGAGGAGGGAATGCCTTAAATTTCATTCAACAAGGAGTTTTTGATGATGACTAGCATTACATACAAGTATTTTCGGTATAATTATTGAATAATGAGACCCTCTCTTCAATTCTTCCTGACAAGGCTCCTCCTTTTGTTGTGATATCTAATTCCTACTTAATGATCTTTAAAATAGCTTGTTTGCCAGCAAAAGGAACCATATTCATGAGAACCAATACATCTATGCTCCCTTGGAAGAAGGAATGCCTTGAATTTCATTCAATAAGGAGTCTTTCATGATGATGGGCATTTCATTCAAGTATTTTTGGCATAATTATTGAATAATGGGACCCTTTCATCAATTCATCCTTACTAAGCTCCTCCATTTGATGTGATAGGTAATTGACACTTAATGATCATTAAAATAACTTGTTTACCCATAAGAGGCACCATATTCATGAGAACCAGCACATCTATACTCCTTTAGAGGAGGGAATGTGATGGAAGCCATATTGTACCAGCTCAAATCAACAAGGGAGTTGATTCTTTGGAAAACCTTGGAGGACTAATGACAAGGGCAAGGTCAAAGAAAATAAAGGAAGCTCTCAACAATTTGTTGTGCGACATTTAGTATTATGAAGTTGCTAGGTACAAGTTAAGGATGATGAAGGTTTCACCAGGGCTTACGAATGTGTCGTCTGTGGAGGAATTTGAAAACCATGACTTTTGGAAGGAAGTTGGATTTGGGAGCCCATGTTTGGGCATTTAAATGGGTTATTTTCATAGGTTTTTATTATAATTTTGTGGGTTGGGCGAATTTCCTTAATAAGCCCATCTTATTAGCATATAAAAAGGGGTGGTTGGCAGATTGGACGAATTTCTTTAATAAACCCATCTTATTAGCTAGGGTTTTAGGGGGGTTAGCATATAAAAAGGGTGGCTGGAGGGGAGAATGAAAGATCATGAACATATGAGCTATTTTCTCTAGTTCTTTGAGAACTAATTCTAAACTTTCATACTTGAGTGTGTTGGAATAATCCTATGCCAACATTGGTGTTAGGTTCTGTTTGTAAATAATCAGAGTTCATATCATTTGGTATTAAAGCCATATTTTTGACTCAGATTAGTTATAGTTTTGTTATCATCTCTTTCATGTATCCTTCATTGTTGGTTGAATAACCAAATAAGAAAAAGAAAAAAGAAAGAAAAAAGAAAAAAAAGAAAACAAATTGTGTATTTCTTTGGTTACCTTTTTGCTATTTGTTCCTTCTATACAAATAGCCATTAGTTAACCAAAAAAAAAAAGATTCCATTAGTCAATTGGTTATTTACATAATTATATTCGATAATTAATTGTTGTCCGATTACACTACTCATATCATTGAATTCCTTGTCATTATGTTTGCTTTATTACCCATCTTCTTGATCGTGTCACTTCTCTAAAGGGGTAGGTCTAGAATTGATATAGTCAAGTTTTGTTTGTTTTGAATTTAGTTTGCTTTGAACTATTGAAAGAGCTCTTAGAGTCTTGCAATTCATTGTGTCAAACATGAGAGTTGAGGACTACTATAGTTGAGTGGAGAGCAAACACACAAGGGAGTGAGTTTTATGAGGTGTATTCTTTATTTGCTAACAATCTTGCATATACAATGTCTAATGCTAAAGAAGGCAATTTCTCACATGAAGAGGAGGAAGTAGTTGTTCCATATTTTAAATTGCTGATGAAATCCTTAGAGCAGAAGTTTGATAGGATTGGCGAAATGTTTTGGGAAGTTTGAGACAGGATGGATAAAATAGACGAGGAATCGAGTGTCAATCCTAAGCGGCTAGCTAGGAGGGTCATGAAGGAGCAATTTGAACATGACTTTGGTGAAGATGGTGATGGTTATTATGTTAACGGTGATAATGCTAGTAGAAACTTCAGAGGTGGCTTTAGAAGAGGACGTGGCAATCAGAATGGAAGGGGAGTAAGAGGCAATGAAAATGTTTATGATAGGTACAATGGAGGTTAGGATAACAGAAATAGAGTAGAGGAAGGAGTAGACAAAAATCTTAGTAGTATTAAAATGAAAATACCTTCTTTACAAGGGAAAGCTGACCCTGATGTCTATTTGGATTAGGAACGAAGGGTAGAATTAATATATGAGTGCCATAACTTCTCTGAGGAGAAGAAAGGGAAGTTAGTTGTGGCAGAGTTCACTGATTATGCTGTCGCATGGTGGGACCAACAAGTTACCACTAGGAGAAGAAATTTTGAGAGAACTATAAAAACTTAGAATGAGTTGAAGACTATGATGAGAAAGAGATTTGTTCCCAGCTATTATTATAAGGATCTGTATAACAAGTTGTAAAGTCTGACACAAGGTTCCAAGAGTGTGGAAGACTAACATAAAGAGATGGAAATTGTTATGGTTAGGGCAAATGTAATGGAGGATAGGGAGGCAACCATGGCTGGGTTCCTCCAATGGTTGAATAGAAGCTATTTTCAAGATCATTTAGTGTGAATTACTTATCACAACAAAAGGAGGAGCTTTGTAAGGAAGAATTGAAGAGAGGGTCTCATTATTCAATAATAATACTGAAAATACTTGTAGGAAATGCTGTCATCATGAAAGACTCTTTGTTGAATGAAATTCAAGGCATTCCCTCTTCCAAGGGACTATAGATGTGCTGCTTCTCATGGAAATGGTGCCTCTTGTGGGCAAACAAGCTATTTTAATGATCATTAAGTGAGATTTAGGTATCATAACAAAATGAGGAGCCTTGTAAGGAATAATTGAAGAGAGGGTCTTACCACTCAATAATTATACTCAAAATACTTGTAAGAAATGCTAGTTATTATCAAAGACTCCTTATTGAATGAAATTCAAGCCATTCCCTCTTCCAAGGGAGCATAGATGTGCTGGTTCTCATGATTCCTTTTGTGTGCAAACTAGCTATTTTAAAGATCATTAAGTGTGAATTAGCTATCACAACAAAAGGAGGAGCCTTGTGAGGGAGAATCGAAGAGAGGGTCTCATTATTCAAAAATTATTTTGAAAATACTAGTAAGAAATGCTAGTCATCATCAAAAACTGCATGCGGAATGATATTCAAGCCATTCTCTCCCCTAAGGGAGCCTAGATGTGCTAGTTCTGAAGAATATGGTGCCTTTTGTGGGCAAAGAAGCTATTTTAAAGATCATCAAGTGTGAATTACCTATCAGAACAAAAATAGGAGCTTTGTAAGGAAGAATTGAAGAGAGGGTCTCATTATTCAATAATTATACTGAAAATAATCATATGAAAGGCTAGTCATCATCAAAGACTCCTTGTTGAATGAAATTCAAGGCATTCCCTCTTCCGAGGGAGTATAGATGTGGTGGTTCCCATTATTATGGTTCCTCTTGAGGGCAAACAAGCTATTTTAATAATCATTAAGTGTGAATTAGCTATCACCACAAAAGGAGGAGCCTTGTAACGAATAATTGAAGAGAGGGTTTCATAATGCAATTATTATACTGAAAATACATGAAGGAAATGCTAGTGATCATCAAAGACTCCTCGTTCAATGACATTCAAGGCATTCCTTCTTCCAAGGCAGTATATATGTGTTGGTTCTCAAGCATATGGTGCCTCTTGTGGGTAAACAAGCTACTTTAATGATCATTAAGTATTGAATTAGGTATCACAACAAAATGAGGAGCCTTGTAAGGAAGAATTCAAGGGAGGGTCTCATTATTTAGTAATTATACCAAAAATACTTGTAAGAAATGCTAGCCATCGTCAAAGACTCAATGTTGAATGATATTCACGGCATTCCCTCCTCCATGGGAGTATAGATGTGATGGTTCTCATGAATATGGTGCCTTTTGCGGGCAAAGAAGCTGTTTAAAGATCATTAAGTGGGAATTAGCTATTATAACAAAAGGAGGAGCCTTGTAAGGAAAAATTGAATAGAGGGTGTCATTATTCAATAATTATACCAAAAATACTTGTATGTAATTCTAGTCATCATGAAAGACTCCTTGTTAAGTGAAATTCAAGGCATTCCCTCTTCCAAGGGAATATAGATGTTCTGGTTCTCATGAATATGATTCCTTTTCTGGGCAGAGAAGCTATTTTCAAGATCATTTAGGGTGAATTAGCTATCACAACAAAAGGAGGAGCCTTGTAAGGGAGAATTGATGAAAGGGTCTCACTATTCAAAAATTATGCTGAAAATAATTGTAAGAAATGCTTATCATCATCAAAGACTTCTTATTGAATGAAATTCAAGGCATTCCCTCTTCCAAGGAAGTATAGATGAGTTGGTTCGCATGAATATGGTGCCTTTTGTGGGCAATGAAGCTATTGTAAAGATCATTAAGTAAGAATTAGCTATCACAACAAAAGGAGGAGCCTTGGAAGGAAGAATTAAAAAGAGGGTCTCATTATTCAAAAATTTCACCGAAATGCAATTCTAGTCATCATGAAAGACTCTTTGTTGAGTGAAATTCAAGGCATTCCATCTTCCAAGGGAATATAGGTGTGCTGCTTCTCATGAAAATGGTGCCTCTTGTGGGCAAACAAGCTATTTTAATGATCATTAAGTGAGAATTAGGTATCATAACAAAATGAGGAGCCTTGTAAGGAAGAATTGAAGAGAGGGTCTTACTACTCAATAATTATACTCAAAATACTTGTAAGAAATGCTAGTTATCATCAAAGACTCCTTATTGAATGAAATTCAAGCCATTCCCTCTTCCAAGGGAGCATAGATGTGCTGGTTCTCATGAATATGGTTCCTTTTGTGTTCAAACTAGCCATTTTAAAGATCATTAAGTGTGAATTAGCTATCACAACAAAAGGAGGAGCCTTGTCAAGAAGAATTGAAGAGAGGGTCTCATTATTTAATAATTACACTGAAAATACTTGTAAGAAATGCTAGTCATCATCAAAGAGTCAATGTTGAATGATATTCAAGGCATTCCCTCCCCCAAGGCAGTATAGATGTGCTGGATCTTATGAATATGGTGCCTTTTGTGGGCAAAGAATCTATTTTAAACATCATTAAGTGGGAATGTGCTATCACAACAAAAGGAGGAGCCTTGTAAGGAAGAATTGAGGACAGGGTCTCATTATTCAATAAATTACACAGAAAATAATCGTAACAAATGCTACTCATCATCAAAGACTCAATGTTGAATTATATTCAAGGAATTCACACCTCCAAGGGAGTATAGATGTGCTGGTTCTCATGAATATGGTGCCTTTTGTGGGAAAACAACCTATTTTAAAGATCATTAAGTGGGAATTAGCGATCACAACAAAATCAGGAGCCTTGTAAGGAAGAATTGAAGAGAGGATGTCATTATTCAATAATTATACTGAAAATACTTGTAAGAAATGCTAGTCATCATCAAAGACTCCTCATTGAAACAAATTCAAGGCATTTCCCCCTCCAAGGGAGTATAGATATGCTGCTTCTCATGTATATGGTGCTTTTTGTGGGCAAAGAAGCTATTTTAAATATCATTAAGTCGGAATTAGCTATCACACCAAAAGGAGGAGCCTTGTAAGGAAGAATTGAAGAGAGGGTGTCATTATTCAATAATTATTCTAAAAATACTTGTAAGTAATACTAGTCATCATCAAGGACTCCTTGTTCAATGAAATTCAAAGCATTCCCTCCTCCAAGGGAGTATAGATGTGCTGGTTCTCATGAATATGGTGCCTTTTGAGGGCAAAAAAGCTTTTTTAAAGATCATTAAGTGGGAATTAGCAATCACAACAAAAAGAGGAGCCTTGTAAGGAAGAATTGACAAGACGGTGTCATTATTCAATAATTATACTGAAAATACTTGTAAGAAATGCTAATCAACATCAAAGACTCCTTGTTCAGTGAAATTCAAGGCATTCCCTCTTCCAAAGGAGTATAGATGTGCTGGTTCTCATGAATATGGTGCCATTTGTGGGCAAAGAAGCTATTTTAAAGATCATTAAGTGAGAATTAGCCATCACAACAAAAGGAGGAGCCTTGTAAGGATGAAGTGAAGAGAGGGTCTCATTATTCAATAATTATACTAAAAATACTTGTAAGAAATGCTAGTCACTAGGAAAGACTCCTTGTTGAATGAAATTCAAGGCAATCCCTTTTCCAAGGGAGTATAGATGTGCTCATTCTCATGAATATGGTTCCTTTTGTGGGAAAAGAAGCTATTTTAAAGATCATGAAGTGGGAATTAGCTATCACAACAAAAGGAGGAGCCTTGTGAGGAAGAATTGAAGAGAGGGACTCATTATTCAACAATTACACTGAAAATACATGTAAGAAATGCTAGTCATCATCAAAGACTCAATATTGACTGATATTTAAGGCATTCCCTCTTCCAACAGAGTGTAGATGTGCTGGTACTCATAATTAGGGTTCCTTTTGTGGGCAAAGAAGCTATTTTAAAATCATTAAGCATGAATTAGCTATCACAACAAAAGGAGGAACGT